>CANNZV010003914.1:0-51420 GCA_947561585.1 Caprella mutica | reverse complement strand
CCATCAAATAGAAGATATAGGGTTAGGGACTGCCAAAAAGAGATTAAGATTAGAGCAATGCCAATTTACACTCATTTTAATATTTCAAAGCAAAAATAAGTAAATAACATGGGAACATATTCAACATAAGAATTACCTATCTAAATCAAAAAATTTGAGACAATTAGACATAGGCCTTTCCTTTGGCACCTAAACCTTAGGCTTAACCTAGTTACCTAGCTACTATTTGAGTTTGACCATTTGAAATGTAAGCCAATTTAACTGAGGGTATGTCAGGCTTTAACTGACATACCTTTGACATTAAATAAAGTTAAAGTTCAGTTAAAGAGAAGTAGCTACCTAACAGACGTCTCTTTGTTTGACTGGCGTCTTTGTTGACACTTTGAAACATGACTATTAAATTTGATGGGCCCTCAGTCATGGCATGGCCGTCTATAGTTTATCAGGCTAGCTCATCATGGCGCTTATAGTTCAATCAGCTGTTTAAAGTGGTCCTATGGCATCTAATTACTGTCGCTAAAATTAATGGATAAAGATGGCGCGCAACATATTTTCTTCGGTTTTTATGCCATTGCGTTCTTATTGATTGTTTTTTCGCCTTGTGTTTTCTATGATATAAATTGAGGAATGTTCCAGATTATTTGCCATCAAATTTATGTGAATTTATCAATCATACTATATATAAACGTGGTTTTTAACTGAACGAGTTACCAGGCGATGGAGGCAAATTAGAGATTTAGGAGTTAATTATGAACTTATTATCATCTACTTGTTAGGATTCAACCTTTCTATTTGTGCAGTTAAGTTAACTAAGTTACCTAGTATGTTAATTGCGAATTATATACCTAATTAAGTGGTAATTTGTATTCTTTAGTACTACCTATTCCATATTTCAGAGGCTGGCAAACTGTATGCCAATTTACAGCTAAAACTTTCACAGTATACTTCGATCTGATCCTAGCCAATTTGGCTCATATTTGATAATTTCAAGCCTAAATTTACATAGAATTCATTCAAATTTTCAAGCCAATTAGTTCTATCTAAGTTTTAACATTTGAAATGTAAGCCAATTGATTGGCTTTAACTGACATTCTCTGTAATATGGTCTAGATTCAGCCAGTTCAATTTTATATACATAAATTTCATCAGTTACAGATGAAAATTCGGGAAAAAAAATCTTCAGTCCTATTAATTATGCCTTTGGCAATATTTTCCTTCCCTATTAAAACTTTCGTCAGACAACTGTAAATTGGTTTAATTAAATTGCATTACGATGTGAGGACAACCTCCATTTTTATTGAAACGCCATCAAGCTCTTCTGTATATAGACGAATTTTGAATAGATTAGTTATTATCAGGTCAGTTAAATAACACTATTAAAGTAATTGAATAATTGCAAATCCATTGGTATAGTTTATTTCATCATTACACAGTTATAAATGGCTTAAAATAGTCTAATTATAACAAGACATAACACCCCGGGTGATACTCCCCGGGGAGAGCTGCGACTATGGCAATTTTTCAGGGGCACAGAAAAATCACGCAGTCAATGAAAATTTCGTAATTCACTTTCCAACCCCTTAAGTGATTATATAAATATAGTAAAGCTACCATTAGAAATTTGTTTCAATCTAATCAGTTCATTATAGAAGATGAAGAACTAACTTTAATATGTGCCAGTAAGTGAAAAACAAGTTCACACAGAATTTTAATTACTGACTATTATATGACGATTATACTAGCAAAATTCTGTTTACTAAAAATATTAGTGAATGCACTGGTTACCTATTACAGCTATTTTCGAGCAAATAGATTTATAGAAAGAGAAGTAACTTTAATGAAATTATAAATCTATACGTAAATATTTTTTTTATCTTTTTTTCATATTTAAAGCGAATAAGCCATAGCTACTACTACTTACAGTTTGTTTTAATCAAATCTGTTCAATAGTGAAAGAGCAGTAACGATTTTCCCAAAATCCACAAACAATAACAATCAGAGGGTGTTTTTAAGCTGCGCTCCTAGCGGGACGCAGCAATAAATAACAAATATTAATGCTCCAATAAGGTAATTCATTTACATGTCTTCAAAAAATAATACAAACAATCGAATATTTGGCAACTCAGGTTTTGCAGCAAACTTACATTAGTAAATTAACAAATCCGAGCTATAATGACACTCGATCTTGCACCCATCCTGAGAACAGCACCCAAACCAGAGAAAGTTGCACCCAAACCAGAGAAAGTTGCACCCAATCCTGAGAATTGCACACTTCCTAATCAATCCTTAATCTCTTCCCAACCACGAAAAATCACTACCTAATCCAGGAACAAGAATGAACAAGTCCATATAAAATTAAATATTTAGAGTATTAATAATTAAATTTTCAATATTATACTCTGTAGAATTCGTAGCAAATACATCAGGCTACCAATTAAGGCTCGTTTCAAGTAAAACGAATCATTATTGAAGGAGAAGCAATTTTAGTGGTACCATCAGAAAAGATTCCAAGTCCTTACAAAATTCTAATTTTTGACCATTAAAATTTAATTTTTCGAAATTCTGTTCTCTAGAAATGGTAGTAAATACACCAGTCTACATATTAAAGCTTGTTTCAACCAAATCAATTCATTATTGAAGAAGAATAAGCAATTTTAGTGACAAAATCGGAAAAATTACAAGTCCGTACGATTATATTTCATCAAATTTTGACATTTAAAATTATTATTTTTAATTTTTGTTCTCTAGAAAGTGTAGCGAATAAGTCAGGCTATCATATGAAGTTTGTTTCAATGAAATCGATTGATTATTGAAGGAGAAGTGACTAGTCTCGCAAAATCCCCAACAACAACAACCCCAACAATCAGGGAGTGTTCTTAGGCTGTGCTCTTAAGCTTGTCGTCCACCTGATCGGATCGGAAACGACGCGGAAGCTCACGAAGCCTCGGAACGGACACGACACGACGTTCGTACGCACACCAGTTCAGATGACTTAACGGAAGAGAAACGATGCCGACATCACAATACTTATAAGAATATAACAATTAAAAGTTAAAATTTATCGATCATGACAACTATTTTATACGATAGGTATTTTATTAAAAAAATTCGGTAGCATCGTTGTTGTTTTTAATTTTCAGTTCGAATCTCTCTAATTTATTATCATACAAGTGAAGGTACTTCCCCATTAAAATTAATATTTTTTTCCCCAAAAAAATACAAAAAATATATGTTGAAAACAATATATATATATCAAAAAATATATGTTGAAAATATATAAGCGAAAAAAAAATTATTTAAAAAAAATTAGTTAGAAACATATAAAAAAATGTATATAAAAAATTATGTATAAACAAATGTAAGCAAGTAAAATTTATATAAATGAAATGTATGCAAATAAATGCATGCAAATAAAATTTATGCAAATAAAATGTATGCAAGTAAAATGTATGCAAATAAAATTTATGTAAATAAAATGTATGTAAATGAAATGTATGTAAATGAAAGGTATGTAAATGAATGAAATGTATGCAAATGAAATGTATGTAAATGAAATGTATGTAAATGAAATGTATTTAAATGAAATGTATGTAAATGAAATGTATGTAAATGAAATGTATGTAAATGAAATGTATGTAAATGAAATGTATGTAAATGAAATGTATGTAAATGAAATGTATGTAAATAAAATTTATGTAAATAAAATTCATTTAAATAAAATTGATGTAAATAAAATTCATGTGAATAAAATTCATGTGAATAAAATTCATGTGAATAAAATGTTATTCTTCTTATTTCAATAACTTTTCGTGATCTGATTTATAATCATTAAAGTTAATTGAATGAAACTAATTGATTATGTTTTAATATCAACTTATTCATTACGCAGTAGGATATTCACAGCTATTCCAATCTTCCATATCCATCCCAGCCTCTCCATACACCGTTCTGCGCATGCGCAATCTCTCAGACGCATCAGAACTATCAGAAAAATATTCTTTAAAACATATCCGCGTCGTTTCCGTTCCGATCCGACGCGTCGTTTCGTTTCCGATCCGAGCAGGTGGGCGTTAGCACGTTCAAATGTATGGTTTAGATTTTTGTCTGATGCTTCGTGTCCGTTCCGATGCGTCGTTTCCGATCAGGTGGGCGACAAGCTTTAGTGGGTCGCAGCAAAAACAGATGCAGATTAAGTTCGCCATTTGTTTTGATTTTTAAGACCACTTTGAACAGCTGTTATTTTTGGGAATCTGGCCTGATCAACTATAGACGGCCTTGCCTCAGCCCTCAGGAGCCAGGAGGTAACTGACACTCTCAGGCGGCTCTGGCAGGTCGACTCTTTTTTTTTTGATCGTTAAAGAAAGAATGAATGATTAGGTACTGCACATTCTTATTCCTGGAATCATATTTATACTTTAGCAGTATCACTTCTAATTTTGAAACAAAGCTTCACGCGTCTAAACACCTTGAAATCAGCTGATCTCTGACAAAATCATTGTCTACTTGTGATAATGTTTGATGCGTTACAGCTGGGAGAGACCTACTTGTGACCTCAGGAATGAAATTACCAAAATCTATCATAATTATTTAGTACCTGTTGTACTGCCAGGCTCCGATTTTAGTACAAAATCGAGACTAGTTGACTATGTACCAGTACTACAATAATATACACTACTCTCGACAATTTATATTTCAAAAGAGTTTGCTCTGCCATCTAGTTTCGAAAAAGGGAAATAGAATTGTTATGTAGTAAGGACAATCGAGGTTGGGGGAAGTCTCCATTCATCGACCACTTTTAAGAGGTTTCATTCAAAACTATTATTATTGTTTAACTCTCCTCTCTACTATTTCATCCACGACAGAACTAACTAAAAGATATCATTCAAATCTTTTAAACTATATTAAGTATTATGTTATTCGTTTAGTATAAATTAATCTACATCGAATCAAATATTTTTTTCTGAAAAACTCAAAAATAGCTTCCATTCGGTTAATAGTCCCAGGACTATTTACCGAATGGATTCCCACCCTTGATCCTACCCGCCTCTATTCGGCTAAAAATAATTTCTATTTGTAGGACTCCATTCGGTAAATAGAAGTTATTTTTAGCCGAATAGAGGCGGGTAAGACTCCATTCGGTAAATAGAAGTTATTTTTAGCCGAATAGAGGCAGGTAGAATCAATAATAGGACTACATTCGGTATTCCATTCGGTAAATAGTCCTACCCTCATACATGCATGTTATAACCATTTATCGTCATTTGTGTCGTTACATGGGTAAGCGCTCCATAATATCGTCCACAGAATGAAATTTTCATTAAACAGCTGACAGGATGGAGGTAAATCAGATAGAATGGGGGGAAATCAGGTTGAATGGGGGGGAATCAGGAAGAAGAGGAAAATTCAGGTAGAATGGTGAAATCCGGTAGAATGGGGAAATGTGAAAGAAAATCTGGTAGAATGGGAGAAATATGAGAGAAAATTAGGTTGAATGGAGGAAAACTGTTAGAATGGGAGAAAATCAGGTAGAATGGGGGAAATTAGGTAGAATTGGTGAAAATCTATTAAAATGGGGGAAAATCAGGTATAATGGGAAAATCAAGTAGAATGGGGGAAAATTAGGAGAATGAGTAAAATTAAATAGAATGGGGGAAAATTAGGTAGAATGGAGGAAAATTAGGTAGAATGGAGGAAAATTAGGTAGAATGGAGGAAAATTAGGTAGAATGGGGTAAAATTAGTTGAATAGGGGAAAATAAGGTAGAATGGGGGAAAAACAGGTAGAATGGGGAAAAAAACAGGTAGTATGGGGAAAAAGTAGAATGAGGGAAACCGGTACGACTAAGTAGGGAAAACGATGGCAGAATGGGAAAATTAATGATTGTAGTGAGGGTTTAACGTCTGTTTCGGAACAAAAGACCCTATCGGCTATCGCTGATGTGAAAAAGAAAAATAGATACAAGGGACTGGAAGAAGCAGTCAGAAAGAAAAGAGGCCTCATGAACAAAGTCACTTACCACCGTCGGTGACAAAGCTCATGGGTGTAGAAAAGCTACTCATTGAATACAGTCTCTTACCAAGGAATTTGATGAAAAGAGACACAAGCACCGTTCGCTGTACTCACGGATAGAAGAGGAAAACGAAGAGGAGATAGTAAATGAAGCCTACAAGCCTACCTTACACAAAAATCGAAGACATCGTAGTTGAAGAGTATAACTCTAGCGCTATCCTCTAAAACGGCAAAAATTAAAAAAAGACAATACACAACCCAAATTACAACAGTTCAAGGCCCAAGGGACGCCACTTCCTATCTCTTTCATTCACCACAGGCAGCTCCTGAGGGCTCTATCCTGGATCTACGTCTGTGGTGAATTAGAGAAGTTGCAGTTTTAGAGGATAGCGCTAGGTTTATGCTCTTCAACTACGAGGTCTTAAATTTTGTGTTAGGTTGACTCGTTGGTTTCATTTACTATCTCATCTTCATTTTCCTCTTTGATCTGTATACTTCTTCGTCACATTCTTTGGTAAGTGACCGCTTTCACTGAGTAGCTTTCCTGCATCCATTAGCTAGACACCGCCAGGAGGTATTTGACTTCGCTCATGAATCCACTTTCCCTTAATAAAATTACATTTTGAAGTCAGTGATTTGACCTCCGATTCTGCAGCAGACGTAAAAAAATACGCAATTAATTAGGTAAAGCAACAATATTTTTAATTGATTTCTCACTAAATTATCTTAAGTATCACAATAATGTTTCGTACTATTGGGTCACACATGCAGAGTGTTAAAGGGGCAGTATAGTCATTATTTCTTTTAACAATTTTAATGTCAAACGATTTCTTAGTAAGAATAAAGTATATCGTGTGACATTGCAATGTTCAATAAAATCTAATAATGGAAATATATCATTTTATATATACATGATTAATTTCCTACCAAATGCTAGTGGTAGATGGCTCCACAATCTGTGGCGCCATTATTGTAAACAATCCATCTGAGTTAAGTTTCTAGCTCAAGTAAAGAGATGGCTTTATTATTAAAATTATGCCTTCTTGTCTACGAATTCACATAATCTTTTCACCATTTTGACGCAAACAAAGGTTGATTACTGAATATTGAATACACAAATTAATATGAAAACAACAAACATACTCACGTATATACTAATGAGTGCAAATGCTTCAGCTAGGTGTCGCTTATTTTATTATGAAAGGATGACAAAAGCCCACACGACAAAATCCCTAGCGTCAAAAGCCAATACGACAAGAGCCCACATCGACAAAAGCCCACACCGACAAAAAGCCCACACAGATAAAAGCCCACACCGACGAAAATATAATTAGTATTCCTGCAATATAAATAATCCATATATGTAAAGTTGGAACAAAGAAGATAATAGTTTAACAGTTTTCTTTCTACGGAATCATTGTAAATTTGCATTATGCCCCAAATTAGGGCGCTGTTATCGCCAAACTTAATTCTAAAACACTAGACTATAGAAACTGCGAGTAAATATAAATAAATTGTAGGTTGCCGTTGCTTTCCTCGAACAAGTTAAGTACAATATACAAATAAGGAACTACAAAACATTTCAGTTATTTTACAGTTATATGCTAACTGTTGCTCCGTGGTTTGATGAAAAATTTAGAATGAAATCTCTATTCAGGACATCAACAACCATACATAATTGTAGCCAAATAATGTATTTACGAAGAACAATTGGCTATAGAATCTAAGACTATAGCTAGCAAAGGCTACAGAGGCTGATGTATTACCTTTCGATCAGTAATCCTACATGACAACTGAATAAGACGTCTGCTGGTTACCTGACGTCTGACTAAATATTCCAGTAGTATATACTTACATTAAGTACATAAATTTTAGTGTTTTAAAATTAAGTTCTGCGATAGTAGCGCCCTAATTTGGTGTATAATACAAATTTACAATGATTCTGTAGAAAGAAACTGTTAAATTATTATTCGTCAAACTTTACATATATGGATTATTTACAGGGTGGGGCGTAAGTTTACATTAATACAATTCTTAAAAATAAGTTCCTAAGTAGGTGATAGGGTTTGAACTATAGTAGAGACACTACATTATAACGTGGCAGTGTTATTTTTTTACATAAATTTAGTCAATTGAAAAATGTCAGACAAAAGAGAAGCCATTATTGCTCTACACCGTGCCGGGAAGTCAGATTCCGTCATTTCAATGACTCTATCAATAGCGAGATCGACTGTTTGGAAGTGTGTGAAGCGTTTTAATGAGAGAGGAGACTTGACTGATCGTCCAAGAAGTGGTAGACCACGCTCACAACGCTCCAAACAACTGATAAAATGTGTCCGAAAGAAGATCAGGAGGAACCCGAAAAGTTAAATACGATTGTTAGCCAAAACAGCTAATGTGAGTCCCAGAACAATGAGAAGAGTTGTCAAAAAAGACCTAGAGATGTCCTCTTTCACCCTCCAAAAGAGACAGACTCTGCCAGAAGCTGTAAAGAAAAAGAGATTGGAGAGA
Organism: Caprella mutica; assembly: GCA_947561585.1. NCBI lineage: Eukaryota > Metazoa > Arthropoda > Malacostraca > Amphipoda > Caprellidae > Caprella > Caprella mutica. The sequence goes on along the minus strand of CANNZV010003914.1, from coordinate 42,900 downwards.
AGCAAAGCACTTCTGAAAGAATTGAAGTCTGGCACGGCTGGTGAAATTGTTTGGTCTGACGAAAAAAAATTCACAGTGGAAATGGCTCACAACCGGAGGAATGACAGAATAATTGGTAAAAGTGCTAAAGACATCCCATACAACCAAAAAACTGTCCACAGAACCATGAAACCTGCTTCAGTAATGGTCTGGGCCGCCGTTTCAGAAACTTGGAGATCTCCTTTAATTTTTGTGGAACAAGGCGCCAAAATCAATGCTAAATGTTATATTGAGAATATTTTGACGCCAATATTGGAGTCAGCTAAGGATCACTTCGGTAATGACACTCTATGGACATTTCAGCAAGACGCGCGACTTCACATACTGCAAATGTCACTCAAAACTGGTGCCATGACCATCTTCCACGGTTTTGGTCCAAAGAAATGTGGCCTCCCTGCTCCCCAGATGTTAATCCTATGGACTTTTCGGTATGGTCCATTCTTGAATCAAAGGCCTGTGGTAAATTCCATCGCAGTGTGGATGATTTAAAGCGTTCGCTCCAGAGATCTTGGAAGGAAATTTCACAAGAACAGTTGCGTGCCGCAGTAGGAGTTCGGAGGAGATTTGAGGCTGTTATTAAAAACAAGGGGGGACATTTTGAATAAATTTATGATTTTTGAATTCTTAAAACCCTTATGTATGTAATAATACATAACTGTAAATTATTAAATATATTTTTCGTTGGATTATAATATGCACTTTCATTTGCTTCCAAACTTACGCCCCACCCTGTATATTGCAGGGATACTAATTTTGTTTTCGTCGGTGTGGGCTTATGTCGGTGTGGGCTTTTGTCACTGTGGACTGTTGTCGCTAGGACTTTTGTCGTTGCCCCTTTTATTTTATACTTTTTAAATGAACATTTTATAAATAAACGAGCATTCAATTATTACATAATTATATATTCTGAATCGATTTAAAACCAATTTGGCGATTATTTGATTTTGACTTTACTATCCCTTTAAAAACTTTAAAAAGGATGAAAAATATATAGCAAACTAAATTTTGCACGGTTTATTTAACATATTCATATTTTTCCCGGACACTGACATTTAAGATTATATGATGGATAAACAATGATTAATCTATGATATGAATTTTTTTTAGCTGAAATCAATTTATTTAGAGAGAAAAAAGTATTAGATAACCAAAGTTGAAATCGAAATTTTGATAGATCCGGTTGTTTGTTTTTCCCAATAGATGAAGTTCACAAAATATCTATCATCGTATGCTGTGTAAATAATAATTAACCGAATCAGAGAAATGTAAACACTAAACTAGCTATTAATTGATTTTAAGATGAATATTAGCTATATATTAATTATGAATGTCACACGTAGATGTAAAGATTCTTTGGATAACGTGTATGGCAATACAACAACATGACGTCTAAAACTTGTAAAAATTCTGTACGTTATATATTTAGATGGCGCTTTTTCTATTTAAATCAAATTTTATTTTTTTACTAATCATTATTTAGATGAACAAGGTATTTTGAATAGTATAATTAACTATTCTGATTCTATTATATGTATATAAATAATAAATGTTTCAAAAATAATTGAAAACATCGAACTGTAAAAACCTAAACCATGAAAATGTTTCTAAGTCTTGTTATAGACGAAAATAACTGAAACGTGACGATAATTGGAGAGGGACGATACAAGGAGCCCTTACCCTATGTTGAGTCACTTGTGTGCTTGACGTCATAATAGATACACTCTAAAAACCGATTTAAGACAATTGAATTGAAGAATGTAAATTTATTAAATCTGTTTATTTATTTCCATTATTAAAAACAGTGATGGATTCATTCATGTTGTTATTCAGTCTGATTAACCTTAATTTTCTATTTGCATGTGTGTTGCCTTGTTGACGTCACGGTCACAAATTACTCGATTTGTTACAACAGCACAAAAAACTTTCTGAAACCCTAACATGAATACCAATATTGAAAGGTAGGACAATTGAGTGATTTGTGACGTGACGTAAGCAAGAGAATATTAGAGGTTTGTTTAGCAGGTTAACTAATTTATTAAATAGGTATATATTTACCTATTTATTATATTATTCCTACCAATTAATAAATAGTTTTATTTAACCTTCTTACAATTTAACCTTCTTCAATTGTTTTTAATTATGATTTTAGAGTGCTGCTGTTATGACGTCACGCTCACCAAGGCTAATATACTATATAGTGTATGGAAACGTTCACGCTCACAATGTACCTCGATTGTCCTTACTATATTTCAATTCTAGTTCCCTCTTTTTAAATCAGATGGCGCAACAACGAACTTTTAAAATAGAAATTCTATAGAGTAGTATATCTTATTGTAGTATAATATCTTTGCTAGTACCTACCTAATTATAGTATATAACTGTTACTCCTAAATAAGTGTTTGTTGCCAGAATTAGTTTATGCTGTGATTAAAGTTCAAAGTAGTGATTGCATTAAAAGTTTGAAAATTCAACCATATACCTATCTGAACTTCCACTCAGTATAGCTAGGTGAGAAATTAATTTAATATACAGTTTGAATTATCTAATTGTGTTATATTGAATAAACATTAATTTCATGCCCTGTAATATCTTTTTGACAGTAAACTAGCTATTTTCTATGACTCTAAGTTAATGGTTGTTTCTACATAACATCAGGGTCTGTCTGGACATATGACCAATGCCAGCCTTGTCAAAAATGGAGGCTCTAGTGTCATTTAGCTTCTTTATGACCTGCTTGCGTATTTTTCGTATATCACGAGAAAAAAAGGCTTCTAATCGTACTCTAATTTCTCCTTGGTTTGGTGCTGGGATTCTCCACAAAAGAAAGTAGAGTTCTCTTACCCCTCGTGAGTTTTTTTGGCTAAATCTTAAAGAGAACTCCCTTCTGCAAGATATGCTACTATTTTTTCTCTCTTGGTAGCCTTTTTACAAAGCTACAGTAAATTTTAAACGATTGACAGTTAAAATCACTTAAAAATACAAAAACATTCATAACTTTTTAAATTTCATATAGATTCGAATAATATTTCGGCAAGACACTAACCTAGAAGCAATCTTCCAGTGAGTCAAGTTTCACTACTGTACGATCAAAATTATTTTAATTAATAACAAAATAGTGATATGCAATAAAGCGATGGACACAATGACTATCAAAGAAAAGTGTCTCCGCATAATGTTAATTTCACTAATCACCATATTCTTAATTTCCAATTGTTTTGTAATTATATAAATTTTCCATTGTATAGCCAGACCAAGAATTGCAGTTAGTAAAGTTTCTTTTTGTAAATGTGAAATTAGTAAACAGTCAAAATATAATTTCGGATACATTTTTCTTTGACTGTACATAAGCTTAGCCAGTTTAAAATCAAATAATAATAGGGTTTACTAAAGTTAATTAATGGAGCTCACATGTTCTGGAAATATATATAACTATATTATTATGAATATACTAGAATTTTCTACATTTTCTATTTAGACATAATTTGAATATATAGAGTTATAATGATAACCGGAGATCCTATTTTTTATTTTATTTTTAGAGTGCCTCAAGTATATAGGCGTCAATTCCTCCCAAAAAATAATTTATACCCCAACCTTATTGTGAGCTATTTATAGAGACCAAATAATCAAGAAAGCCCAACAGTTATTTAGTTTTCTTTATCTTTTTTCTATTGTTTCATAGCTTTATTTCATTTTAACTCGATACCTAACTCAGTTGTTCTAGCACAGTATAGTTACTATAGTGGCAAATAATATTTTTATAGTTTGTATCATTATTATTTGTGTCAATAATCACATGCATTAATTTTTATCAATAATATTTCTGTCTTTTCTTTGTATTTATATCTTCCCAAGTTTCCGTTCTTTTAAATTTGTATTTCTATTACCTACTACCTATTAGATATTAAATAGGTTTAATGGAATTTGATTTTAAATTCAATTAAATATATTTTATTTGTAATAAATTATGATTTAACGTTAAAATCATAGATGGGACCAAATTAAATTTAAATTAATTTTTTCTTATGTACTTTTGTCCATAGAATCTAATAAACTAAACAAATACTTTTTGAGATATGAGGGTTAAATTTATTTATTTCCTATGTATTACTAAAGTTTTGAGAACATTTTGAAAAAACTCGTGTTTTCACGCATTTTGGTCAAAGATAGCTGTAATGCAGTTTGTTGTATCTGCTAGTTTGTTGTACTGTACACTTCATGATTGACTATTGACCTTGCAGGGGGTATGGTGGGCGGCACGCCCCCCATTACACATTCATCAGTATCGAAGTAATAAATGGAAAATATCACGGAAACTGGAAATATATTCGATATATGTATTTCGATGGGCGTGCCGCCCCCGATCATTGACCGAGCCCCCTTGCCAGGTCAATAATCAATCATGAATAGTATGGCACAACAAACTAGCGGATACAACAAACTAAATTACCGTTTCATGTAAAATATCTATTATGTTTGAGTAATTTAAATGAAAACACGAGTATTTTCAAATTCTCAATCCTTCAGTAATACATAGGAAATGAATAACTTTAAACCCTCATATCTCAAAAAGTATTAGTTTCTACAATAAAACGGTTGTGATTTTCGGATTCTGTGAACAAAATTAAATAAGAAAAAAATAATTTAAATTAAATTTCGTGGGGGTCGTCAAATGGAAAAGATCCAATACATGTATATGGTAAATACTTTCGCTTAATATTTGGATCTAATTTTATTTTTCTATTTTTTTTTCAGTTACAGTACACCAGACAGACGTCTACAAATATATGAGTGCCAATAGACCGGTGAAGGTGTGTACCTAAGTGATAAGAAAAAGTGAATATATAAACTGACAAAAATCGTAGAATAACATACAGAGAATAATCTAAATTTATGTTACCTTATAAATAATAATATAATTTATAACTAAAAACTAAAGAAAAAGTTAAGTATATAATGTGTAGTGAATAGGATTATTGGAGTACTCTACGTCAAAATGCATACCTCTTCGATCTGGTGGAAAAGGGCAGGTCACCCGATCCGTAGCAAAATATCAACAGATTGAACCCAAACATCAAAGCCAATTAGAATCAAAGATATAGGTACTACTACAATAAGATACAATACAATGCAAGCGGGAACTGTATTTGAAATATAGTAAGGACAATCGAGATATGTTGTGTGGTTGACGTCATAACAGCAACACTAAAATCATATTTAAGAATATTGAATAACGTAATATTTTGAAAACTGTTTATTTATTTCCATTATAAGAAACAGTGATGAATCCATTCATGTTATTCACACCAAGGTTCATAGACTATAACGGGTTAAACGAATGGGGAAAAATTGCCATTGAGAAAACAACATTTTCTGTCTTCCTTCTTGAATATCTCTTAAACGGTAGATTAAACTTGCGCATGAGTCAGAATAAAATTCTTTAGAATTTAATAATCTATCGAATGGTATAAAAAATATTTCAATGAAATGGTTTTTACCACTGCAAAACCAACAAAAACTAACTGCTATTCACTACGACAATTAGCAATGGAAGGAACAATTTCTGTCTTTCTTCTTGAATATCTCTTAAACGATAGATTAAACTCGGGCGTGAGTCCGAATAGAATTCTTTAGAATTTAATAATCTATCGAATGGTTTAAAAAATATTTCAAAGAAATGGTTATTACCACTGTTAAAAGAACAAAAAGCTAACTACTATTCACGTAGTTGTCCGTTGATTAATGGGCACTGGTCAACATTTTCATCCGCTTTAATTACTGTAGCTAAAAGCCTAAAACAAGAACAAACCTAATATTGCAATAATAAAATAAGAAATAAACAATGTAAAATGTCAATTATTTGTAACATAGGTTTCATAGGTTTTAATCTAAAGAATAGGTTTTCATATAAAGAATTTGTAGACTCAGCTCTTAGTAACATTTCGTACTATTTCTATTCGTTTAACCTGTTATAGTCTATGAACCTTGATTCACACTGCTTAACCTTAATTTTCTATTTATGTGTGTTGCCATGTTGACGTCACGGTCACAAAATACTCAATTTGTGACAACAACATCTCACCCTACTAGGAATACTAATATTGATAGTTTGCGACAATTGAGTGATTTGTGACGTGACATAAGCAAGGAAACACATTTAAAGAGAAATTTATGGGTTTAGCAGGTTAAATAATTTATTTAATATATATTTATTTACTATATTGAGCAATTTAATAACTATTTGTTTTACAAATTTACCTTCAATTGTTTTAAATATGATTTTAAGAGTTGCTGCTATGACGTCACGCACACAACATACCTCGATTGTCCTTACCAGGAAACAGTAACATAGGGTATGGTCAGGGTACAGGAACATAATCGGGTATAGTACCTAGCAGACGACACAAAAATATGACGTCACCACAACAACACATTCCTTGTTTGTGACCGAGCGGCTCATAATTCCTCGTATTTGCATGTTAAAGGTCCTCTCCAGGCTCCGGGAAAAAAATGAGTTTATTACATAATATTATAGAACTAAGGTCTACGATCATTATTCCGCAAACCGCATACAATTTGGTTCAGTATATATTTTATTATTTGCTTTTAAAGTTTTTTAATACTATGTGAGCAACAATCGAGCGAATCTCCAACCTGACGCTGAGAAAGAAGATTGTACACTCTTTGTTTTGATTTCAAATTCAGATTTTTAAACAACGAATGCATTTTTGGCCTTCTATTAAGATATTAATTGTTTCTTCAAGTATATTAACGTTTCTATAACAAGTTTATCCAAATTTAAACCTTTAAACTAATAATAAATAGATTTATTAAACCGAATACCTAGTTGACAATTAAAACAAATGGTGTACATTCTTCTTCTTTTAACTAAAAATTAGAAAGTCGGAAGTAAAGTAGGTTTAGTAGAGTTTGGATTATAAAAATCTTTAAAAGCATATAAATTAAAAATATGCTATCAAATTTGATGGGGTTTGCAGTAAAATGATAAAAAACATTAGCCTCGTTGATTTAAGTAATAAAAAAAATTGCTTGGAGAGGACCTTTAATATCGAGAAGTTTGAAGTCATTTTATAAGGGTTTCGTGCAAAAGAAAAGCGAAAATGGCGATTGAACCTTAAAGTTGAATATATAGATATAATTCAGGTGTGTTTTTATTGTTCATTTCTTTATTTTATCTATAAAAAATAGGGTCCTGAAAATATGCTACCTAGGAGCCTAAACTAGTGCTAGTTAACTGCTAAATTGTAGTTCCTATGAATAACAAATAAGGAAAAAAATAATGGAAATTCAATTTAACAAATGCCTAGTTAGTAATTGATAAGAAAAAATTAAATTTAGAAGTGACTAAGTTTAAGTAGGTTTTTTCATGTTTCAAAGTGTGGTCAGAGTTGCCATTTCCAGTCACTCGGTGGTCACGTCAAACTATAGATTCGATCAGCTGATTACCATACCCTATGTTACTGTATCCTGGGTATGGTAATCAGCTGATTGAATCTATAGTTTGACGTGACCACCGGGTGACTGAAAATGGCGACTCTGACCACACTTTGAAACATGGGAAAACCTACTTAAACTTAGTCACTTCTAAATTTTTTTTTCTTATCAATTACTAACTAGGCATTAGTTAAATTTTATTTCCATTATTTTTTTCTTATTTGTTATTCATAGGAACTACAATTAAGCAGTTGACTACCACTAGTTTAGGCTCCTAGGTAGCATATTTTCAAAACCCTATTTTTTATAGATAAGTTAAAGAAATGAACAATAAAAACACACCTCAATTATATCTATATATTCAACTTTAAGATTCAATAGTCATTTCCTCTTTTCTTTTGCACGAAACCCTTATAAAATGACTTTAAACTTCTCGAAATTAACATGCAAATACGAGGAATTATTATCCGCTCGGTCACAAACAAGGAATGTGTTGTTGTGGTGACGTCAATTTTTTGTGTCTTCTGCTAGGTACTATACCCGTTCATGTTCCTGTACCCTGGTCCTTACTATATTCCAATTCTAGTTCCCACTTTTCTATTTCTCAATTAGCTCTAGTGCATTTTTCGATATTCGTTTTTCATATTCTTGTAAAGAAAAAAATAGAGAGTAAGTTTTATACAATAAAAAGAAAATGTGTTACTTTTACTGTTTTCGACCTAAAGGCCCATTGAATGCCAATATTGAGTAGGGAGCATTGGTTTGTCAGCGTGGATGCTGAATCCGGTCAAATTTGGATTCAGCATACTATTAAACCGCCTAGAACGAATTCTCCTGCTTTCCTGCAGAAGTGAACATCTGTGTCAGTTTTTGCTACGTAGCTTCCTCGCTATAATAGCCATAATCCCAAACCCAAACCATGCATGTTGTTTAGAGCAGTTGTCAATGCTCATCACCCCCTTCCCCCATTTGGTCTCTCCTGTTGCTGACACCAAAGGTGCAATTTCTGACTGGATTGAAAACAATAATGCTGTTCTATTCAATACAGGTGAACCCACATGTATCACACAATTGTAGATTTACACAATGATCTGACAATATGTATACCTGATATTGCAGCCACATCATGATACCATGACTTCAGACCATTTCCCTTTAATCATAAGCTCTTCAATACCCTCCTATAATGCACATTAAAATACTAGCAAAGCTGACTGGAAACTTTATTGCCAGCCAAATATCTATCTCCAACACAGGCATATGAAACTTTCACAAATGCTGTCCAAACTACTGTAGAAAAAGCACTACCTCAAACAACCCAGTCACTTAAGCCATCAACATCCTACTGGTGGACTAAAGAATGCACCGTCACCAGTAAAGCATGTCGAAAAGCTTTAACCAAGTACCAAAATAACAAAAGAGACGTATCACTGTGGATTAACTACAAAAAAAAAAAACGTGCAAAATTCAAATTTGAAACTGCACAGGCACGCAAATCATCATAGAATAATTTTTTTCGAAAACTTCACTTCAACAACTACGTCTGAACAAGTGTGGAAGCATGTCAAACTACTGAGAAATAGACCAGTTTCAAGAACCATTGTGCTCAATATTTTAATCATGGAATTATATCATCTCTTAAATGTTAAAGTGTGACACTTTTCTTTCAACCAACCAGACCAACAGATAAATACACACTGTGTATTAGTATATAGTGTGATTAAGAAAATAAAGGTAACAAAAAAAGGGTATGTCCTACACAATAAATAGGTCCCTCAGAATAAATTTTGATGACCAGCTTCCATAACATCTGCCGCAGCTGCAAAGTCATAATCTGGACCACATTCGCCTCTACCAAGCGGACAGTAAGTGAAGTTTCTTTCCCTAGATGGCGCTCGAGTCATCACCCAAACAGCAACGTAAACGTTCACGACAACGAAACCAAGGAAGAATATTCTGTCGAGGAGCTTCACTACGAGCTGGCATTGCAGGTTGTTGTAAGAAGGAGGTTCAGATTCTGGTTTATTCCAGGATGAGGATTGAAGGAGGATTTTTCTGGAAAGTTCTTCCATAGTTTTCAGGAGGGAATCTAGGGATACCAGGATCTTAGCCATCAAATCTGGAAAGGGTGGTTAGCTGGGGTGATAACAGAAAGGAAGAAATCACTTACACAGAGCTCGGGGAAATAGGTTTTTATCTTAGATCATGAACCAATCTGATCTTTAGAAATTAGCGATTGATCTGGTAATTTGTATTCTTGGATATGCAATATATTTGATATAATAATTGAGCTACCTAATTTATCTAACATTTATCACTAAAGCTCAATTTGTCACTCTAAAAGATTCTTACCTTCATCTGAAGTCCAAATTGCATTTTTATTTTCCGTGGCTTTAGAAGAAGGAGAAATATGACGACTGGTTTTCTCGATTTTGATTTCACTTTGCTGATTGAAGAGATTTTATAATTAATGTAATGCACTATATTTTTTTTCATTTTAACAGATGGTTCTATTGAATTCATTTAATTATAATTGAATTAAAATAACATCAAATAAATTACATTCGTTCAATTATGCTCAAACATAATTTTAACATGTTCAAACAAGTTCAATTTTTTGTTCATTTTCAAACAAACTCTAACATGTTGGAACAAGATCTAACTTGTTCTAACAATCATTGTTCAAATAAATTCTAACTTATTCAAACAACAAATAAATATTGAAACGGCTATAATGACATGTTCAATTACGTTATTAAAAGCTCTATCTTTATCAAAATTGCATGAGACTTAAAATCACGTCATTATAGAATATAGGTTGATCGAACAACAGGTTTAAATTTAAGAATTTAAACCTTAAACACACACCACCAATGTGTGTTAAAGTTAGATTGAAATACAAATAGAGGAAAGGAACTATTTGAGAATAGAGAATCAAAATGGTAGATAGATCCTTCACCCTTTGACTTGCTCTCCCTTCTATCTCAACGTTGACGGTCTTATTGGCCCATTTCTTGGACCAGTGACTCTCCAGTCCTTTGGGTAAAGTAACGAACAACACCAGAGCTAAGAGCCTCTGAATTGATCTACAGAAATCCAAAGGGAAAGACCATTAGTATGTTATTTAATTTTATTGCTATGTTATCGTTGTGAACCACTCTGAATCCTGAGTGAAGGTTACGACGCAGACATAGAAAATTGAATGGGGACTCCTCCTCTTAATCTTCTATGGCCTGCATAACTTCCAATAAAATAGACTCCAATTGCAGATATGTGCCTACATTATAGCTATCATATTATGCTATTTACTGATTTAAAAGAATATAAAATTCTAATAAGGAAACAATTGATGAAAAAGTCATTTTTTCTTTACTAAATCAGTTTGCGATGCAGATTAAATTTAAATGATAATCTACAATAATAAATTCTGAAAAGTGATTTTTATTATATGCAAAATATTAAAAAAATTAAATATATCATTTTAAAAATTCAAGTATTTCATGTTTTAATCTAATGAGTTTTGTTAACGAATGAATTTACTCATGGAGTCACTTTCTCATCTGAATAATTCTAGGAGGTGCCTTGTAGGTATATATTTTGCTTTTGACGTTTCTTGTTTAAAGCATACAATAAAACCCAATGAATTCTATTACACAAGACTAAGCATTCTTCAAATACCTGATGAAATCTATTAACAACTTCCTAATCAATTTTCAACTCACATCGTCCACTTCGGTAAGCGTACGTTTCCTTGGTAGTTCAGTACAATCGTCGTGGCAGAACAGACTATTGTCAAAGTCGTGATTACAACGCAACTTGTATAAAATTTTGCTGAAATCAAAGAGATACGTTTGAGTTGAGAATGTAAGGCTTAAAGTTGATCCTGAACAGTTGATAAACTGTTCATACCTACTTCTACTACTACTCTGACGTCAAAATCACACCATTAGTACACAGGGTTACTATTCAGTAGTCCGACGCCCCAGTAGTCCGACGCCCCATTAGTCCGACACTTTTGTGGTTTATTACTGATTTTATTATAAAATATATTTATGTAGGGGGGCGTCCGCTCCTCCGAACCCCCCTGCTAGGTCATTAAACAATCATGAAGTGTGCAGTACAACAAACTAGCGGATACAACAAACTACATTAAATGTTGAAATCAAATGAGGGATTGCATCATACTGATTATTATTAGAAATAAAGTAAAATAAAAGAGTAATATAAAATTTAAAAAATGAAAGAGATGAAAAAATTATACTATTATTTAGATTAGTTATTAATCAAGTATACCTATTAAATCATATTTTTATTTTAATCAAAAAAATCAAACGAAAAATAACACAGAAAGATGTAACTGTCGGACTATTGGAACGTCGGACTAGTATGGGGCGTCGGTCAACTGGCACGTCCCCAGTACACAGAAGGTGCAAACCTAATTCTGGTAGCGACTTTGACGTCTAAATAAAACAATTATACACAGATACCTACTTTTCTGACCTATATTGTATATATCTATATACCACGTATTTATATATTGTTTATATTCATCCATGTACCACGTACTTATCTACATTAACTATATTTATCTATGTACCACGCATTTACATATGTACATTGAAATTTGCAATTGTTGGAATTCACCCAAAGTTAGCTTATATCCCACTACTTCTTACCCACGAAAGGCAAATCTCGACTAGGTGGAAGGTTCTGAATGGATGACATCAAGAACACGATCATCCCTAGCAAGGAACTGGTGGAGAGACCAATCCTCTCCCCACAGTTAACGGGAAGAAGGAAGCACAGAACAGCTAGAGAAGAAGCATTTTATACTTATGCTATTTCGAAAAACAGAGGAAGTTCATAATAGTTTGGTTATTTTTCCAAAAAAATAAAATACCTTCTTAAATAAATCTGCTATCTGTACTTGGGTGCAGATAGCATATTAATGAAAGTAATTGATTGTAAAACTCACAACAAACATTTATGAGGATAGCCGGAATTATGAGATACTGAACCAATGTCTCAGATCTTCGGTGTAACTGGATGAAGAAATTCAAATCTGAAAATGTTATATGTTGTTACAGTTACATTTAGTAGAAATAGGAATCGATGCTCAGTTTCTAATGCGTTATTAGACATTGTGTTATAAACTCAGATGATAAATCAGTATCTTATTCTATTAACACAACTCACTATAATAAGGATTTTCACAGCAAGGATCTTGTTTGATATAGAGTTCTATCCAACCATCCTCCAAGAAGAATTCAGGACTTGGCATATAGAAAGAGAAATCTGGAGGAATGCCTGAAAGGGTCACCTGTTACAAAGGACTGGTAAGTATAAACTAGCAAAATATTTCTATTAAAAGTTGAAACATAAATAATGGAAGAAATAGAGAATAGTCGAATCTATAATGAAAAATTCATTCTATTTTCAGTTCATCATGCCACAGTTGGAAACTACATAATGGAATTTCACACACAAAAAAAGATATTTGCTTATAACTAATGCTGAATTTCCTGGTACAAATATCTACTCAACTACCAAATTAGGTCCTAATACAAATATCTAATTATGTCCCAATACAATTAACTGCTGAAAATGGCACAGGACTTTTCCCCGACGGACTATTCCTCGCCAGGACTATTTCCCGCCGGACTTTTCTCCGCCGAATAAAATATTTGTATTTTGCGCTACTAAGGTATAATTTTGATAAAACAAACAATTTATCAATAGAAAACATATTTCATTAACAGACTTAAACAGTAACACAGTCTTATTTTTATCTTTGATTCCTGTATTTGTCCATATTGGTCGTTTTGATTTTAAGACTGTGCTTTTGTAAATTCACATCAAATTCAGGGATGCTACAAAGTGCAAACATTATGGCAATAGTAATTAAGGGATTGCCAAATATCGCAAGGTACTCGAAGCAGATATGATTAATTCAGTTTATTCAAGCTCTATAGTTATACACATCGTGTATTTATTATTATTCTCGTTGCCAGCTAATTTAAAAGATATCAATCCATTTACTAATTGTTCTAATTTTTGTTTTACAAGAGTGTTAACAAACTTAATCGTTTTTTATTAATTTGACATTACTAAACCAGCTTCACACATACATATAAGTTAGAATGTAAAAATCCTTAAAGCAAAACTTTTCAAGTAGTCAGGATCGAGGAAGATTTAGAAATAAAGTCGTATATATTCTCTTAAATTCTCCAAATGGAAATTAATTATCGAAGGAGTGACTAATATAAAATGGTTTCAAGGAAATGGGAGAAAATAATTCTGTCTTGCGATACTGTTTTATTGCTGGTAAAAGGATATAACTATTGATTTGAAGAACAATTAAACATGTAGTGAGCTTCTGCTGTACATAAATTATTTAAATGGTTCTAGGTCAATTTGCTGAAAGCACTTTCGCCGAAAACACATTCGCTGAACGACACTTTCGCCGAAAAATATGATAATTAAAAAAGGTAAACAAATTTATCTGATATGTCCAGATGAAATTTCATATAGAGGAACTTACATATAAGTGTATAAATTACTTTACAATATTCTTCATAATTATTGGTTAAACTTTATGGAATTTACGTTATTTTAATTAACTCATATAATGTTATTGCTGCATTATTTGTGTCAGTTTATTAACTATATGTTAATCCTATTTTCTGTGTACAATTAACAGTTCCAAAAGAAAATGAATTTTCTTTTGTGTTGGTCTCACTTTTTTCAATCTTTCTATATAGCGTCAACGCGGGTAATTCCCCCGCACCTGGAATGTGCAGGCATTACCCCGCTCTCCCCTTATCTCCAATATTTGGAAATTTAAGTTTCTGTTAACGGCATTGGAAAGATCAGATTTTCAACCCTCATGACAAATAATATTGTCTATGTTAGGTTTCGGGAAGTATTTTACAATATTTTTTAAATAAGACACCATAAAATTATGCACCAAACATTTGCATTCATAAAATCAGATAATTTTGCAAGATCTGCTGCAGAATCTACAATTCTCTATCAAATTTGATCACGTTTGTGACATATTATAGATTAATCAGCGTACTTTAATATTTGTCCTACTTTTTTTGTTTCAGGTCAGCCAAAATTTGACTATATGGCAACAAAGTAGTGCGGGGTTTTGCCTGGCATGTAAAAAATATGCAGAGCATTATCCCGCACTTTTACAGTTCAATAAAATGTTGAATTTTCAGCATGATAATATATAATAACCATAGATAATTGTGTAGCGTGTATACATACAGGGTGTAGTGTGTATATATACAGTGCGTAGGGTGTGTACATACAATGTGCAGTGTATGTGCGAAAAGATGCCCGCCTAAATTTTTATTATGCAGGAGTATTTATGCACCAACAAAAAACGTAACATAATATAAACTCTTGTCTGTAACCTTAATCTGATTTCACAGAAATGAACAAAAACTATTTTCCGATGTTTCTGCAACATTTAAGGTATATTTTAACTTATAACTTTTTCGTAATAGTAAATTATTACAGGTGGCTCAATATTATATTTTCAGGTGGCTCAATATTGAGGTGGCTCAATATCATATTTTCAGGTAGCTCAATATTGAGCCTCTTAACTTTCATAGGTGTTACTTGTTCAAACACATGACGCTATTTCCAAGTGTTGTATTAGCGTACTTTTAACATTGTTTCTAAGAGTTTAGAAGCTGCTCTTTATGATGGTGTAATCCAAATTTGGATTGATCTCTTAATTTCCAAGTTAATAGGCGTGCAGGCCATTAACCTGCAATGCAGGATATTGCCTTGGGTGGTGCAGGGCATTACCCCGCAGTGCGGGATAATACCCTGAATGGTGCGGGTTTAATGCCCTGTTTGCTAGGGTAGCAATTTTTTTTAGTAAAAGTTGAATAACTATTAACCCATTAGTCATAAGGCTAAGCCGTTTAGTATGTATAATATAAGTTAGTACTTCTTCCTTTTGCATCTTACAAATCTTCTCTATCTGTAATAGTTTTAGAGATAATTGGACTTGTTCACTAAGTGCGGGGTAAAGCCCGCGTTGACGCTACATTGTAGAATCAGTCTGCTACTGTGTGTCGCTCGTGAAGCTTTCACTGTACAGGGCGACCCACATAAAGTGTACCCAACTATAAATTCGTATAATTCAACAACTATTGAAGGTACCGACAAAACAGATTTATTTCTAGGTTTGAAGAATATTCATATAACTATTCCTTTAATAAAATATTGACAATATGGAGAAATGTATTTGAGTACAAAAAGGAAGTCGAAATCAATTTTGTTCAGCAACTCCTTTTAAAAAATGAAGAGTTTATGTTAGAATAAATGGATTAAATATCTCTGAATCTTCAATTTTCGAGATTGAATATCTCGAAAACCAAGAAATAAATTTGTTATATTAACTTCCTTTTATACTCAAATACATTTCTTCATATTGTCAATATTTTATAAAAAGAATAGTTATACTGTATGTAAGTTCATCTATATGAAATTTCATCTGGACATATCAGATGAATTTGTTTACCCTTTTAAATAATCATATTTTTCGGCGAAAGTGTCGTTCGGCGAATGTATTTTCGGCGAATGGACCGGTCACCAGCTCATGGGGGTCGTCGATTGTAATCCGCCCTCGACACTCAACACAAACTCATCTCATAATAACAGACGACGCCTGTGCCTCGGTCAGACTTATACAGGACCTGTGGAACCATCCAGAACACAGTGCACATTTAACTCGTTTCTTACGTTTATTGCATGTGCCACATGAGCCACAGACAACATCCTCACCCTTAATCATGAAAATAAAAATAAATCAGCGGTCTGCCCGTGGAGAGCATTCAGGGGTCACCAACCTCACTGCTCAGTAACATATTTCGGGATTTTTGAGGGCATTCTCTATGTCTTTGCGAATCTTTGCAAACAGTAGTAAAGTTTCCTTGGCCAAATAGGATTTCGGTGGATTTTGAGATGGTTAATTACTTGACATTGCGCTTCTAATATGACCAAACTTGTCTTTTTTTCAAATTATGTCCGGTTTGAACCCTAACTTGATTACACTATTTCGTCTATGATATTCGGATGATCTATAATTTTAAATGCATATTATCACAGCCCTATACTGATTACAGATAAGTTCACCGCCCTTCGTTCAACGTATGGTAAGTTCATCGCACCTCAATTCTAGCGCGGTAAAATTACCGCATGATAAATTTCAATTGATGTAATGTGTTGATAATTCCTTCGAAACAATTAAGTCAAAAAAAAAAGGTTTGATACTCAATAATTTGATATATTACGACTTATTTCATACTTACTAATACACTCCTCATAAGTTAAATTTACCTTGCAATAAAAAGAATACAATTTCGAAAACAATTGGTAAAAAATTATTAGCTAAATTGCGTGCAATACCTCTCGTATATATTCAACGACATGTTCGTCATATGTCAGAACAAGCCTTGTAGACCAGCAGCAGAATGAATGGATTCTTTATTTTCATGAATAGGCATTTCTCAATTAATTATATATATTTAAATCATTAATTTATGTTAGAGTTTGTTCATGCTTGATGCATTCTCAATAGTGAACAGTTCCACGTTTTAGAATGTACTGAAGTTACGTCATTTGCTCATTGATTGCCATGTGCTAACTTTCGTATCTATTTTAAAGTGTTGGTCATCTTTGTATTAGCAAGACTAGTAAATAACTGAAGGCTTCCGAAAAATCTGTGGCTTGTATTAAATGTAAGCCTTTGTTAATTATCTCTATTATTTTTTTATAGTGATATTTTAAATTGAATTGTTTTTCACCGTGAGTTTACCGCTAGGAAAATTGAAATACGTTGAACTGGTGGCGGTAAACTTTCCGGCGACGAACAAACTGCACTACTCAATAAAATTTGGTCACCTCACTACCGTCGTAAGTCCAAGATACAAAGCCAAGTCGACAGGTTTGTCTGTCGAAAGGGTACCAGGCGACATTCATCGGACAACTGGAGGTGAGAAGCTCCTTAGTAACGAAATCTATCTCTCCAGTGTGTCTGATCAACACGTTAGTCCGCACTATAGAGTCTTCGTAAACGTTACCGGCCCTGCACGTGGATATTGTTTTTTAGACATAGTTTTATAATCAAAAGCTACATAAAAGATTATAAAGTACGTACCATATTTATGATTTCCCAAATTATCAATTTTTCAAAAAATTGTGGATGAATATTCAATGAAAAGATTAAAATATCATCTAACAAATACTGTCGTTACATGGGGTAGCGGAAAAATTGGTAAATGATATTTCATTCATATTCACGTATTGAAAAGGGTGATATCTGGAATCCATATATGATGATATGGAATCAGCAATTGAGATACATTGGCGTAGTTCTCTGGGTTCCATGTAAGTCTGCAATCTTTCCAGCTGTATCTCAATCCGGTATTGGAAATCATAATCTGATTCAAGGTACTCTGGAGAATAATTAACTAAATTATTTTTCAAAATTACATACTAACAGTTCGAAATTTTGATATCATATTGCCTTACCAAAGATACGATTGTATAAACTATCATCTGTATAGTAACATTCGTAGCTGTTTGGTTTTCATCATAGGGTCGAAGAGCTTTCGAATAGTTGGCAAAGAGGTTCTCCATCAACTTCATTTCATTTTCTTGCTTCATCATTCTTGACTAACGTACATCGACTTGAAATATATAGGTGATGTGAATGTAAAGAGTTATTTTTTTTCAAATTGATTATAATTTGGTTGGCAGTAGCTTATTTCAAACCTAGGAGTACTTCGTATAAGCACCCCGCAGTCAAACTACTCGGAAAGTTAAAGGGGGTCGTCCCATCAATTTTTTTTAAATAATTAAAAAGAAATTGCTGTATAGTGATAAAATTGAGATTTCACTCAAATATTTTACGTTTTTGACTTTCACGTAAAATGTGAATTTCCAACCTAAAAATGAATAGAAGTAAATTAGTTTTATGCTAAGAGAAAAACAAAGACAGTTTTGGAATATTTGAAGATTTCTAACAGAGAGATATTTTCAATTTTTACAATATATTTTTTATCATAGTTTGAAACAAGAAATTTAGAGTTTCTTAGAAAATTTATGTTAGTCATCATATATCGTTATTCAAAAATAAACGGAAAAGAAAATGTAAAATCGGTTTTCAATGCTTTGTTAGAAATGTTACAAGGATTCTAACCCTGTATTTGATTTTAGCATATATCCTCGTATAATTCTATTCTTTTGAAATTTACGAAAAATAATTATAATGAAATGTATTTCAAACTAGATATTTTAAAATTGAAGATGTGTGTAACTATTTTTCATTGTCATATTTAAGGAAAGCTCTATAGTCTATATGAAGATCCTATGATTTTAGAAAAATATTTTAATGATTTTATTTCTGCACATGACTATCAAACCAGTAGTCCGTGAGCCAGTCACCTGATTTTGATAAATTGGTAACACTTGGGGCACCAAACTTTATTGTGATTTTCTAAAAGGTATATGTATTTGTAACTCAATGCAGCATGATGACATCTGTGACTCACAGCTTAAGCTCAGTAGAGCCTTTTATATATATTGGTGGGTCTGCTCACAAAAACGGGAAGCTTTCAGCGATAAGAACAAACGCATTGTGTACTTGCAAGTAGTTACAGACAAAAAAAAAAACATTTAAACACAAGTTCCTTTCTATGGGATATACCACTGAAGAAAATTATATGAATTGGATCATACCAAATGATATTGATTATTACCTTTACAGAAAGCTTAAGGTTATATTTTAGGCGGCATTAGTTTATTTATTTATTTATTATCTTGTTTTTCGCATAACTCAAAAATTATTCAACCAATGGCTTAAAATTTAGTGGATAGATTGGTCAATGTCCAGGAACCATCTGGTAAAATTTTGGTAGTGATCCGGTCAAAGGTCAAGGTCAATGTCATTTATAACTTAAAAAGTATTCAACCATATAGCATGAAACTTGATGAGACGATTAGTCAATACCCAGGTCAATACCCTCGACTCATGAAATCAATGATATTTAAGAATAATAACTACTTACACAACAGCTAGACACAATGGCAGAAAACACGACACTCGACACCATCAAAGAAAACACGAAGAAGATCTACTCCCACATCGTAAACACATACATACAAGACACCAACAACAAGATACTGACCAGCAAACCACCAGAAATTGACACAACAGAACTAATACTCCCACACAGCACCAGACAAAAACAGCACCACAAATTGTCCATTATGTCACAACAAAAACCACGAAACACGGCACTATTTGAGTGACAAAGAGTGGTGGCAAAACTGGAGCCGGCCGATATCTGGTCGGACCAAATAGCGGTGGCGGAGCTGCTAGCTCAGTGGACGCAAGCGATGGGGCCGGGGGTGAGGCGCCTGTATGAGGGCCTGGCTCCCATTTGTCGGGGACAGGTGGGGTCGGGAAGAAGAAAAAGCGCCACGTCATTTCCTGGGGGCAGCAGACACTTTTGAATGTACCTGGTTTGTTTAGCTGTACCACATATCACTCACACCTGCAGTCAATTTTTTTTTCTCTAATATGTTCTCTCATTTTCGGTTTTTTCCACTGACTGGCAATGAAACTAATCAGTTTCGTCTTACTGGCACCACCTTACAAGAGACGTATTCATTGCTGAATCTTGTGACCAGGAAAAATATTAGTGAATCTTATTCCAGTTATCGCACCTTTCGAGCTCCTCTCGGTTCGCTTGATACAAATCAAGCGTAACTACATCAATGCGTTCGCTCCCTTCACCAATCCTAAGCACAGAGCAGTTATATGATATGCTAGTTCTTCAAATGTGAGTTTGTCACCCTTGAAATTTTGTGTATTACTCAAGCCATCAATGAAACAGATTGATAGCCTCTCTACATTTTAAAACAGATACGGCCTTAGTCACTACGTACCAGTGCTGTTTTTTTTTTTAGTTTTCTCTGGTGTCCCATCTGTCTGTTCAGAGGATGTTTTAGAACCTCCTTCATGCTAAGTTAATTATCTCGACGGAGCAACCAGTATCTTATGCCGAATAATTTGTCACTTTTCAGGATGATTTCCTTTTACAACTTTTGGTAGTGTCATAAGACTTCAGATTCAGCATAGGAAGTCTCTTATGAAAATTAAATTCAGTTTCCAAACGACTCTCCACGACTCTTCTGGAGCTTCAGAGGAGCTTCTTTACCTTTCTTTTGGCTTTTGGTTAGCCAAGTAAGCATTGAAACTGTAATGTCAAATTTGTAAATTTTGTGTATTTTACGCAAAAACACTAATTATGCTATAAAAAATTTTAAGCTGTGAGTTTGAAATGTCCATCATATGCTTTTGTGAAGTTTATGGGTACACCATCAAAAAAAAAAAAAGTTTCGTTTGGTGCCCCAACTGGTACCGATATTTTGTCTGGCTCATGGACTACAGAGGATATAGACTAATATTACCAAGAATTAGATTAGAGCTGGAAAGAAATTTCAATATTTTTAGATCTATCGAAATTTTTAACAACTTACCTGAATTTTTATGTGACCCTATGTCCAACTACAGTAAATATTGTTTTAACCGTTATAACCCTAGTCCTGTTTAATAAGTTTTTACTTTGTATTTGTTACTTATAAATTGACTTATTGAGACCGGTATCTTGGGTAGGTTTTATAGTTTTAGATAGATTTATATTTTTCTTAGGCATACTATTTTTAGGTAGATTGTATATTTTTTAGATAAGTATGATACTTTTAGTTAGATTTTATATTTTTAGATTCTACAAGTAACGTTAGACTTTTAAAGAATCAAACTGTTAGTATTTTAAAATTGTATTACTTTTATTTTGTATTTTGATGTGAACAGAATATAAATAAACAATAATACCTTCAATTTCTCGAAAACTAATGCCTAAATCGAAAAAAAACTTTTCAAAAGTTACAATACTGTGCAAAATTCAGAACAATATGTCCACAAATAAAAAGTTTTTGAAAATTTAGACGACATCCTTATATCTTTTCGTTTAATTAAATTATTAAAAGGTGACAGTCGCGTGAAATTTAATTATTCTACTATAAATTTCAAATAAAAATAAAAGAAATTTTTTTATCTTACCTCCTTAGATTAAAGACACGTCTGCGTAGAACCTCCCTTTTCGTCGATGTTTGTTTGCAAATTGAATTATTGCTAAAAGAAATTCTAAGGACCAAGCTATAGAAGCGCCAAAAAAAAAGCCATTGTTAACAAGTGGAGTTGTTTGTTCGGTCCGTAAGTACTAATCTATATAATGGTTACCAATTGATTTTATGAATATTTGATGGTGATTTGTGTTGGTCATTTGATAGCTTTATTAGATATAATAGCGTGTATATGTAGATTGAAATGTGGGAAGCCTTGATTTATGTTTATTTGTATATAATTAGGGTATGAATTGCTTCCATTGTTGAACTTCCTTGAATAGTTATAAATCTTTGTTATGTTCTCCTGGGTTCAATTTTCCATCTTCTATCATTTTGATGAACAGTTTTAGAGAATTTATAATGAATTCATTTCCGAAGAAAATAAGACCTTTATCTTAAGTTATAATGATGAAAAAATAATCAAACTTAAATTTTTTTTGATTTGAAATAAAAAATGTAAAAAAATTGATAGTACATAACAGCCTAGCTATTTCTGACATCTTTCATTCAATAGAAATTTTTTACTTTATATCTTCAACAAAAATTAGAGGTATACGATTAAAACTATCGGTATAACCTCTCTAAACTTATACAATGTAAAATCTATCAGACTATAAAATAATAAGAGGCTCATTTCACTCAGTGCTTTTCAACCTTCTGATTTTCTGTTCGTTTAGACAAACTTTAGAGTGACAACTTTAGACTTTCATTGAATTAAGTCTGAGTTGTCTTCTGGGTTCAAAAGATGTAAAATCACTTCGTATGTATTCAATTTAATCGTTTTTGTCTTTATATTGTCTTATTTTCATATTTCATGTCAGTTATCTAGTGGCTCTAGCAATAGACCCAGCTAACCAAAAGCTGTTTGTCCCACGTCTTAAGACGTCTGATACCCCTTGCTATAGAGGGATTTAAGACGTGGGGCGGGGGACATCAGACGTCTTGCAGACGTCTAACCCTCTTCATTTGCACAGGGGTCCCCCTCTGCAAGACGTCTGATCCCACGTCTTGTCCCCCTCTGACAGAGGGGGACATCCACCTGTCCCACGTCTTACCCCACTCCGTTTTCAAGACGTGGGACCCACGTGGGATAGAGTGTGGATGTCCCTCGCTATAGAGGGATTCAAGACGTGGGACCCACGTGGGACCCACGTGGGACCCACGTGTGACAGAGTGCGGATGTCCCTCGCTATAGAGGGAAATAAGACGTGGGACCCACGTGGGACAGAGTGCGTATTCAAGACGTGGGGCAGAGTGGGAATATCCCCCTCTGCAAGACTTGGGATAGAGTGTGGATGTCCCCCTCTGCAAGACGTGGGACAGAGTGTGGATGTCCCCCTCTGCAAGACGTGGGACAGAGTGCGGATGTCCCCCTCTGCAAGACGTGGGACAAAGTGCGGATGTCCCCCTCTGCAAGACGTGGGACAGAGTGCGGATGTCCCCCTCTGCAAGACGTGGGAAATAGTGTGGATGTCCCCCTCTGCAAGGGGGACATATCTCTCTATGGCTCAAACTACTTCGGTTAATTGGGGTATATAAATATGTATAAGAAATAAAAAAGATCATACTAATCATTATTGCAATTTCTTACTATATTGCATATAGTGTATATGTACATTTGACTGCATATCAATTATTTTATTATTACATGTTGTTATTTACAAATTAAATGGGAAGAAATGGAGAAAGAACTGTAGTGGTGATCTTGGGAATCGAACTCAGGACCCTAGTGTGATGTACTACTGAAGCCTGCGTCGCTACCACTCAGCCATCCTGGACATGGTAGAAGTAGTATTGAAATGATGTTTATGCAACTTGATAATTTGCGTGCTTCTTAAAGTTATTTTATATAAACATAATTTAATATTCTACATTTTGGTATCTTTTATTTTTTAATGTAAATGATAAGAATGTGTATAAAGTTATTTATTAATATTTGTATTGATAATGTTAATTGATGTTATTAACTACCTAATTACCTATAACTGTTAATTAATATTACCTATAGTTATCTTCTGGTGGTATCACTACCTTATACCTATCTAGTTACCTACTAGAATTTATTTATAACTACCTAGTAACCTACAAGTGATAACCACCAATCTGTACCTACTGGTGGTTATCACTACTTACCTATTGCGTAGTATTTATCAGTACCTACTTAG
Source organism: Caprella mutica (assembly GCA_947561585.1). Classification (NCBI taxonomy): domain Eukaryota; kingdom Metazoa; phylum Arthropoda; class Malacostraca; order Amphipoda; family Caprellidae; genus Caprella; species Caprella mutica. Next base: position 19,021 of record CANNZV010003914.1, on the reverse strand, counting down.
TTACCTACATTACTGTTTGTCAATACCTACCTAGTTACCTACTGGTGTTTATCAATGCCTACCTAGTTACCTACATCTGCTTATCAATACCTAATTAGTTACCTTCTTGTGTTTAACATTGCCTACCTAGTTGCCTACAACTGTTTATAAATACCAATCTAGGTCCTAGTTACCTACTAGTATTCATCAATACCTACCTAGTTACCTACAACTGTTTGTCAATACCTACCTAGTTATCTACTAGTGCTTATCAACGCTTGTCTACTTACCTATAGCTGTTTGTCAATACCTTCCTAGATACATACCAGTGTTTACCAATACCTACCTACCTACCTAGTATACCTAATAGGTAGTGTTCATCAATCCGTACCTACTTACCTACTGGTGCTAGGACAATTACCACCCGCGGACAATTGCCAACCGCGGACAATTGCCACCCACGGACAATTGCCACCGCGGACAATTGCCACCCACGGACAATTGCCACCCCCGGACAATTGCCACCCAAATATTTATTATCAGGCCTCTTAACTAAAATGGTGATAAAATATGTATATTGTTGTTTTACGATGAATTATTAATTATATACATTATAAGATAAAAAAATATTATTATTCGGTTTCTGAATGTGATTCTTAAATCTCATGTATCGAATACTTTATACTACTTTTTTAGAACGATTCAAAACTGTTTAATTCTCTTCGTCTACATATAACATTTTCAGGATTTACACTAATAGATTTTCTTAAACACCACGCATCTACAATTCTAAGCCAATTAACTTCTTCACAGATTATAATTATTAGTCAATTTGAAAATGCACAATCTTATCACATAAAGATCTGTACGGGATGACTGCTTATATGCCAATGAGCATCTCAACTCATAGATATCCTAGAATATGGATATTGTTTATTAATGATAGTATTGATAAAGGAAGATATTTTTAATTTATTGAGGACATCATCAATTGAATAATGGAAATAATTCGTATAAAAACAACATATAATTTATTACATCAACTATGGGAATAATTAATTTTATAAAAAAATATGAAATGTAGAATGTATACAATTAAAAGTAAATCGTACATAAATAATATACATATTTTATCACCATTTTAGTTAAGAGGCCTGATAATAAATATTTGGGTGGCAATTGTCCGGGGGTGGCAATTGTCCGGGTGGCAATTGTCCGGTCACGTTACCTACTACCTAGTATTATTCATCAATGCCTACCAAGATACCTACATCTGTTTATGAATACCTACCTAGTTGTGATACGTAAATAAAGCTTGAGATAGATATACCTTTTTGGTATAACTTTTTCCCGCGTAAAAGAGACGAGGGACAGAGAGGGACATCCCACGTGGGACAGACGTGGGACAGAGAGGGACATCCCGCGAGGGACAGAGAGGGACATCCCGCGTGGGACAGAGAGGGACATCCCGCGTGGGACAGACGTGGGAAATCCCACGTACTTTTCCCGCGTTAAACAGAAGAGGGACAGAGAAGGACATCCCGCGTGGGACAGACGTGGGACAGAGAGGGACATCCCGCGTGGGACAGAAAGGGACATCCCACGTAAGACAGAGAAGGATATCCCGCGTGGGACAGACGTGGAACAGAGAGGGACATCCAGCGTGGGACAGAGAGGGATATCCCACGTGGGACAGACGTGGGACAGAGAGGGACATCCCGCGTGGGACAGACGTGGGACAGAGAGGGACATCCTGCAGGGGACAGAGAGGTACATCCCACGTGGGACAGACGTGGGACAGAGAGGGACATCCAGCGTGGGACACAGAGGGACATCCCGCGTGGGAAAGACGTGGGATGTGAGTGGGATTTAAGACGTGGGACAGAGGAGGGACATCCCGCTTGTATAAGACGTGGGACGTGAGTGGGATTTTCAGACGTTGGAAAGACGTGGGATTTCAGACGTCTGGAGACGTCTGAAATCCCCCGTCCCTCTCTGTCCCTCGCTAGCGAGGGATGTCCCCCCCTGTCCCACGCGGGACAGAGAGGATATGGTTAGGTGGGGAGCTAATAACATTTCATGCTCTCATTTCTTATCTGTAACAATAATTTTTTTTCGAAATTGATGCTAGGTAACAGTTTAAAGGTCCCTCCAAGCAAATATTTTTATTGCTTTATTCCACGAGGCTAATGTTTCTTATCATTTTTGCTGCAAACTGCAACGAATTTGGTAGCATATTTTCAATTTTATATGTTTTTAAAGATTTTTATAATCAAAACTCTACAAAACCTGTTTTACCTCCGACTTACTAATTCCTCCGACTTACTAAAACCTCCGACTTACTAAAAAGAATGTACACCATTTGTTTTGATTGTCAACTAGGTATTAGGTAAATAAATCCATTTAATTTTCGTGTGAAGGTATAAAATTGAATGAACTTATAATAGAATCGTTTCTATACTTTAGGAAACAATTAATATCTAAAATAATTTAAATAAAGGCTGAAAACGTATGGTTTGTTCATAAAATTCAAATTTGTAATCAAAACAAAGAGTGTACAATCTTCTTCTTGAGCATCAGATTAGTGATTCGCTCAATTGTTGCTCACAGAGTATTAAAAAACTTTAAAAACTAATTATAAAATATATACTGAACCGAATTGTATGCAGTTTGCAGAATAATGATCGTAGACCTTAGTTCTATAATGTTATGTGATAAACTCATTTTTTCCCGGAGCCTGGAGAGGACCTTTAAATTGTTGTTAGTAATTGCAATATTGTAGTGGTAGGTGATGTGAGCTATTGTGATTTCCAGATCACCGACAACACCTCTTTGAACAAATATTAGTATACTTATATTGATTGGTGCGTTCCCGTGCTGAAGAACTCGAAGAACGTTCTTTCAAGGTACGAAGTACGGTTCCTCAGTTAGCGTTCCCGTGCAACCACTTCAATGTGTACGATTCCGTGGTTTAGGAATTAATATCACTAATTAATTAGGGATATTAATAATCACTAAGTTGGTTTGGTGGGTTTAAACCGTTTAATTAATTATCAATTATTTTCAAAACATGTAATATTATGTCAATTATTAATTTACAAATAAGAACAGGCGTTTCTCCCGCCTTTTTCGTGTGTTTGTTTACGTTTGTGACGTCACGGCTGCCAAGAGGGACAGCTCGAAGTACTATCTGCCGTGTCGTCGAGTTCCACGAACTTGACGAACGTTCTTCGTCACAGGAACGGTTGGTTCTCGTAGAACTGAGGGACGTCTTTCGAGATCTTCAGCACGGGAACGCACCAATATATTAGGAAGTAATTGTATGTAGATTCATAATTTAAGATTATCCTGCTGTCAACCTAGGCTAGATGTTTTACATGTTTGTTCTATTTACAATTACTTAAAACATATGTTACATTTCTGATTAACTGTAAATAGTTATAGGTCCTCTCCACTCTATTTTTTTTATTACTCTATTCATTAGAACTAAAGTTACTAAAAAAACTGCACACTATTTCAAAATTGGTTCTATATTTTTTTATCATAATATGTAATTTAAGTTATCCTTATGATTCCATTTGTAACCTCAGAATTTCAAGCGAAGAAAAAGGAACCATTATCTCTAAAAAATTCAAAACTAAAATAAAGCTTTTAGACATATTATAAATTAGGCTACCTATACCTCTATATTACCCTAAAAAACATTAGGTACCTAAAAGTAAACCTATGTCTTATATACCTAATTACCATTAAATTTACGATAACACGTGATAGGTTAGACTGCAGTTCTTATTCTTCTATTGAATCTTAGAAAGAGTGAAGGTTGAGTGTGAATATTTCTTATATAATTAATTGTGAACAGAATACTTGATCGATTTCTTTTCTATTGACTGTTATATAACCTTAGCTTTACAAATTTACAGACATTCCAGATTTTTTCAAATTTAGAATGAAGAGGGAGGACCTTTAATCATATTTTGTGTATCCAAATTATTCTCTATGAGATCATCAATTTCGCTTTAGTTAATTTGTTCTTTTCTCTTCTCATAGTTGATTATATTCTGTACCTTCCTAAGGTATTTTTTTGTTTAGCAACAGGTGCAGCTTATTTAAATAATTATAACTAATGTATATAGTGAAATAAAACCCAGCAGACACTTACCGGGGGGGCTGTTGACCAGGGGGGGGGGGGGCGCTTATGATCTACACCCAATTTACACTGTAGACAGTTTAATTTGATTATAAAAATCTTTAAACCATATCTTTAAGAATATGCAATCAAATTTCATGGGATTTGCAGCAAAATGGTAAGAAACATTATCCTCGTTTATTTAAATAACAAATTTTTTTTCTTGGTGCGGACCTTTAAACCGTGGATGTTGTGGCATCTTAAACTCGTAATATTTAATTACATAATTTAGTACGGAAATTATTACATTAAAGGTCCTCTCCAGGCTCTGAAAAAATGAGTTTATTACATAATATTATAGAACTAAGGTCTACGATCATTATTCGCAAACTGCATACAATTCGGTTCAGTTTATATTTAATTATTTGCTTTTAAAGTTTTTTAATACTCTGTGAGCAACAATCGAGCGAATCTCCAACCTGACGCTGAGATAGAAGATTGTACACTCTTTGTTTTGATTTCAAATTTAGATTTTTAAACAAACAATGCGTTTTTGGCCTTCTTTTAAGATATTAATTGTTTCTATAAAAGTATATAAACGTTTCTATAATAAGTTTATCCAAATTTAAACCTTTAAACGAATAATAAATAGATTTATTAAACCAAATACCTAGTTGACAATCAAAACAAATGGTGTACATTCTTCTTTTTCAGACTGAAAATTAGAAAGTCGGAAGTAAAGTAGGTTTTATAGAGTTTGGATTAAAAAATCTTTAAAAACATATAAAATTAAAAATATTCTATCAAATTTTATGGGGTTTGCAGTAAAATGATGAGAAACATTAGCCTTGTTGATTTAAGCAATAAAAAAATTTGCTTTGAAGGGGGACCTTTAAATTAGGATTAGTCAGGCACGTAATTAGGATACAAGGTTGTATAAATATAGTCATTTCGTCTGTTATTATTAAAAAATCCAAAGAGTTTACATAGAAAATCTTTACAAGATAGTGATACCAAAAGATCTCAGAAGAACAGCAATAGACCTAGCACATGGTGGACATCAAGGGATACCCAGCAAACATGAATGTCTATTCGATGTCTAAACGACTCTGTATAACCTCTCTTCCGACATCGAATACCAGTAACAAATTAGACATGGTGACATCAAGTAGACATCAATCCGATATCCGTTTGTACCGCTAAACCGCATCATATTAAGTATATTTGGCATCGAAGCAATACCGTTAAAACAGCGTTGAATAGAAAGATAAATTACGACATCTAACATACATAGGGATTCTGCATCGAACAGACGCCTAATTATATATCTAATATGCTTCGAAACGATATCCACTTGCATCCAATAAATAAATTAATTAAAATTGAAAACTCTTACTTCATTGATATAACTTTCTGTACTTTTAGCATATCAATTTGATTTATGTTACATAATGTTATATATAAATTAAATGGGAAGAAATGAAGTGATGTGTCCTGGTATCGTTCGTGGGTCTCTCCGTCCTCGCGCCAGCAGCTCTGCCACTTTGTCACCGTGGATGCATTTTACTATAAATTTTTTTGATATTAAGCGACCAGGAGATACTTATAGAAATTTTAAAGTGAATAGAACAATACAGGCAAGCACCGCTTTCATAACCAAAATCACAACTTATTCCTTTTTCAAATAGTAATGAGTTGGTCAAATTTTTATATAATTGTAACTCCTTAAAAATTTCGTTCTCTATGAGTTCAAATTAAAGAAAATGTTTTGAGGCCACGACTTAGAATACAGATGCTCAAGTCATAATATATGAAATTACCTAAAATTTACAAACAAAAATTCATTTTAAAAATTTCAACACGAAAAACAGATATGTTCGTATACGGATTTTGAAAAAAGACATATTTATACTTTATCATCCCTGGTCAAACTATTAATGTAGTCAAAATAATGTAAATATTTTTTTTAATTTGTTATGTAAATAGACCAACACCTGCAAAATAAAGTAAGAAAAAAAAAGAATTATTTTAATTAAAATTATGCATAAGTATACGGGGACAAATTGCGAACGCCACGTGAGACTTAGAGGAGGTTTCTCCTGAGGGTCACGTTTTTCGAAATATTTCTATCTTTCTCTGAATTTTTAATAATTTGACACCAACAATAGTTTAAGGGAGCCATTTTAAGACGCTTTTCACGAATACATTTTTTGGTGCAGAAGCTTCGTTTTAGAGATATTAGCGTAGGTACAAAATGTGAACGCAACGTGCGACGCGCAGAAGGTTTTTTGTGTTGGTCATGTTTTCTCTATTCACTGAAATTTATAAAATTTCTAGATATATCTTTTCTTGAAATTTCTACGTCTATTTTTAATAATAATGAACTCAAAACGCAATTTGAAAATTTATTATGTGAAAGAAGAAAACCAACAGCAAATTTGATTTAGGTAGCTGATTTACCTAGGCAGCTAAAGAAATTTTATAATTTTAGAGTAATGTGAACATTACGTGGTCGCAACCTGTGGGTCACACTTTTCTATTTTGAGTGAGATTAGCGTATTATGATAGTATTCTCACGGTATAATATTAAAAAACTCTATTCAAATGAATATATTACTCATTTGCTAATCATGTGAACCGTACGTGGTCACCTCCTGTGGGTCACATTTTTCTAATTTGAGTGTGATTGGCGTATTCTAATAGTATTCTCACGGTATAATATTAAAATGTACACTTCAAGATATGTAAATCAACACTTGGACTCTATTCAAATGAAAAAATTACTCATTTACTATTCATGTGAACCGTACGTGGTCGCCTCCTGTGGGTCACACTTTTCTAATTTGAGTGTAATTGGCGTATTCTAATAGTATTCTCATGGTATAATATTGAACTTGTATTTTACGTACTGGTATCATGGATACCAATTTAAGTAAGAATTGAATAATGATAATTATTACATTTATTTCTTACATATTCGAAAATGTGGAACCGTCCGATAACACAGAATTTACTCTAAAATGGAACATGTTAAATAGCCCATCAATTTTTAATTATTTACGTTTAGTAGAGGTTTAACGTGTGCTTCGGAACCAGAGGCCATGTTGCTGACGTCAAAAGGAAATGAAATACAAGGGACTGGAAGAAGCAGTCAGAAAGGAAAGTAGCTCCATGGACAAAGTCACGACGCTCATGGATACTGAAAAGCAACTCCGTGAAAGCTATCACTTACCGAGGAATGTGACAAAAATGGTCACAAGCACCGGTGGCTGCACTCAAGGATGAAAGAGAGAAATAAAGAGGTGATAGTAAATGAAGTCTACGAGCCTACCTAACACAAAATCGAAGACCTCGTACGTAATTGTAGAGCATAACCCTAGTGCTATCCTCTAAACCTGCATGAAGAGTTAAAAACACTAAAATCATGATAAACATAAAATAGACAATACATAATCCAAATTACAACAGTTTGGGTCCCAAGGGACGCCATCCCACTTCTCTTCCATTCACCAAAGACAGCTACAGGAACCCCTCGGGGCTTATTTACAATAAGCAGTTTAGAATAGATTCATAACATTAAATGCACTGCCCATCGAAAAATCACTTGATGTGTTATCCATTTCATTTTCACGGTACTGGAGGAACAATATTCAACAACCGATGTTCTAGTATCTCTTACTTTACGTTGATCCATTGTACAACCGCACTAACGTGTCAATGATCGATCGTACCTTTACAACTGCCATAGTCCCCTATAAGTGTATTAATTATTGGGTATAGTTTAAAGGGAGCCCTACCTACGTTATATAGAAAGGTACAATCCAATTGAATTGATATAATTCCTACATTTCTATACGTATTATAAAACAGGAAGATAATAAAATGAATTTCCAAATTTGAAACGATTTTTTTAAAACTAAGTATCTGTTTTCGCACTTCTTGTCGAAGTATAAATTCAGATATCGTTTGGAAACAGACATGCCGACGTCAATGTGATGCTGTTAAAACCATGTATCGGTTTTCGTGTTTCTACTCTAAGTGTAAATTCAGATATAATTTAGAAACAGACATTTCGATATCTACTATGAGTCGAAATGGTTGCTAAGTCGATACCCACCGTTAGCGCTACGAATTCGACAGTAAACGGCATCGAATCGACATTCATATGTTTTTTGGGATAGTTACGACAAAGCAGTTGCTTCGAGAAAATGTGTGATTCCCTGGAATAGATACAATGACAGAAGAAATCATTTCTTCGTGTATAGCATGCCAAGCCCCAGTGGAGAAAAATAACTTTTCTCCAATGATACCGTCAACTATTAGACCGGGAGCCCAGGGGTCAGCCTAGCTGAAAAAGTTACCTATTTTAAATAGTATCACAGTTCCAGTCACCAATTGCCGACCTAGGATCTGTGGGTGCTGTCATGGGCAGGTTTTAATGGTAATCAAACTAAGCTACATAGATTAGCTGAAAAGGTTACCACTTGAAACTAATTGCAAAGTGTCCAGCATAACCCCATGGATCATTCAATGTTACTGCCAGAACGTTTTCAGTGGTGGTTGCCCCCGCCAGGACGCCCAAAATGATGACCCAAAACTGAGCTAGATTAGCTGAAAAGGTTACCACTTTGAAACTAATTGCTCACTACTAGGTATGTACAAAATTTATAGGTAGGCTACCAATACTTCATGATTGTTTAATGACCTGACAGAGGGGTTCTGGGGGTGGCACGCCTCCCGATATACATATATTACATGTTTAATCAGTAATGAACCACAAAAGTGTCAATAATGATTAAATAATATAGGTAAGTAAAGATTAAAAAACAGGGGGGGGGGAGGGCTTAAGACCGGGGGGGGGGGGGGAGGGGTTGGGCTTATGACCTACACCCTTCAGAGACAACATACTGATAGTCTTTCTCATTGGATGATATTACTGGTTGTGCCTGTCTATTTTTAGCTGTATATTCCTATCCGTTAATTCTTATCTGTCTATTCTTATCTATCTATCTATTCCTATCTGTCTATTCTTATCCGTTAATTCATATCTATCTATTCCTATCCGTTAATACTTATCTGTCTATTCTTATCTATCTATTCACATATGTCTATTCCTATCCGTTAATTCCTATCTGTCTATTCTTACCGGTCTATTCATATCTGTCTATTCTTATCCGTTAATTCTTACCTGTCTATTCTTATCTATCTATTCATATCTGTCTATTCTTATTCGTTAATTCTTATCTGTCTATTCTTATCTATCTATTCATATCTGTCTATTCTTATTCGTTAATTCTTATCCGTTAATTCTTATCTGTCTATTCTTATTCATTAAAAATGTGCCTGTCTATTTTTAGCTGTATATTCCTATCCGTTAATTCTTATCTGTCTATTCTTATCTATCGATCTATTCTTATCCGTTAATTCATATCTATCTATTCCTATCCGTTAATTCTTATCTGTCTATTCTTACCGGTCTATTCTTATCTATCTATTCATATCTGTCTATTCTTATCCGTTAATTCTTACCTGTCTATTCTTATCTATCTATTCATATCTGTCTATTCTTATTCGTTAATTCTTATCTGTATATTCTTATCCGTTAATTCTTATCTGTCTATTCTTATTCATTAACTAATATCTGTCTGTTTCCATCTGTCTATTCCTATCCATTAATTCTTATCTGTTTATTCTTTTCCGTTAATTCTTATCTATTCTTATCTGTCTATTCTTATCAGTTTTTATCCGTTAAGAATAGACAGATAAAAATAGACAGATAAGAATAGACAGAAAAGAATTAAAGGATAAGAATAGACAGATAAGAATTAACGGATAAGAATAGACAGATAAGAATAGACGGATAAGAATTAACGGATAGGAATAAATAGATAAGAACAGACAGATAAGAATAGACATATAAGATTTAATGCATAAGAATAGACATTTAGGAATGGATAGATAGATAACAATAAACAGATAGAATTAACGGATAGGAATAGAGGCACCACCAGTAAACGTATCATGCAATGGGAAAGACTATCAGTATGTTGTTTCTAAAACCCCGGAATATTGTATACGATTATCTGAAATAACGCTAGTTGTAATAAGTACGACTTTCTTGATTAACCTCTTTATATGTTAATGCAGGTACTCTTTGGCAATATATAACTTCCCTGAGCATTTAAAAAGATGTAAACAGTACTCTAACATACATTTTTGCCTCCGTTTCGGTCCATTTTGGTCATTTCCGGTCCATTTTTTGGTCCGTTCCAGTCCATTTTTAGTCCGTTCCAGTGTTCATTCAAGTATTCTTTTGCAATATATATTTATAACCTCCCTGGGATATTAAAATGATGTAAACAGTACTCTAAAATACATATTTGCCTCGGTTTCGGTCCGTTCCGGTCCATTCCTGTGCTTCTACGCACCGGTTTCAAGTGATAACCTTTTCAGCTAATCTAGCTCAGTTTTTGGGTCGTCATTTTGGGCGTCTGGCGGGGGCAACCCACCACTGAAAACGTCTGGCAGTAACATTTAATGACCCATGGGGTTATGCCGGACATTTTGCAATTAGTTCCAAGTGGTAACCTTTTCAGCTAATCTAGCTTAGTTTTGGGGTCATCATTTTAGGCGTCTGGCGGGGGCAACCCACCACTGAAAACGTCTGGCAGTAACATTTAATAATTCATGGGGTTTTGCTGGACATTTTGCAATTAGTTTCAAGTGGTAACCGTTTCAGCTATTCTAGCTTAGTTTTGACTACCATTAAAACCCAGCCCATGACTGCACCCACCAGGTGAGACCCGGCAGACGTACAGATCCTAGGTGCGCAATTGGTGCCAGACACTGTGATACTATTTAAAATCAGTAACTTTTTCAACAAGGCTGACCCCCCTGGGCTCCTGCTCTATATTCCTGATTCTCCTTGGATTGAACTTTCATGTGATTTTACGGGTCCTCTACCTTCAGGAGAGCATCTTATGGTAGTGATCGACAATTTCAGCAAATTTTCGGTGGTGAATATACATCAGCAACCATAGTCATTCCTAAATTAAGAGAGATATTCTCATTATTCGGAAAACCAAACAGCCTGAAAACGGATACCGATGCACCCTTCAGCAGAGCAGAATTCGCAAAATTTGCCAATTTAATGGGATTTGAACGTATTAAAATTACTTAACGTTGGCCTCAAGCAAATGGACAGGCTGAAAGATTTATGAAGACTTTAATGAAGTCTATACAGTGTGCAAAGTTAGAGTATAAATCATGGAGAGATGTGCTAGAAACTTTTCTTATAAATTACAGAAGCACACCTAATTCTACAACGAACAAAACTCCAAACGAGCTTCTTTTCAATTGAAAGGTACAAACAAGTTTTCCTAAAATCATCACTACTAATACCAACAAATCTGTGAAGGAAAGAAACGAGATGAGGAAACTGAAAATGAAAAGAGATTACGATAAAAGGAAATGCAAAGGAGAGTTTGTTAAGCTTAAAGCCGGAGACAAGGTACTACTGAAAAGAGAGATGAAGAGAAAGACGGACACGATCTATTTTCAGGATTTATATGAAGTTATCCAGATCATCGGAACAAAACTGATTGCGAAAAGCACCGAGAACGGAAGAACCGTTACCAGAAATATTTCTTATTTCAAATTATTTAAATGACAATAGGTACTTAATATGGATCAGTTTTTATAAAGGAAAGGAGAGATGTGGCATCCTAAACTCTAATATTTAATTACACAATTTAGTACGGAAATTATTACATTAAATTAGGATTAGTCAGGCACGCAATTAGGATACAAGGTTGTAAAAATATAATCATTCCGTCTGTTATTATTAGAAAATCCAAAGAGTATACATAGAAAATCTTTACAAGCTTTTTCTCCGTGTTTAATTGAAACCAAAAACATCCCAGATGTATGATGGGGTCAAAATGACTTCAAATTTTTGAATTCCTATTACTCTAGGTATAATGCATATATTTGAACATGGCTTTGTGACTACGAATTTTTTCAGTTACATGAAGCAATTATTCTATATTAGTTCCTGTAAAGATACGATTCCACCGAAACCGTGTGCTGCACAAAATGTTAGGCACTTTTTTTCAGAACTTTGGCAATGCGTGTATTGAGAGACTATATCCTTTTTGCGGTGACCGTAAAGAAGCCCACGGGAAAAATGCCCGCAGGGAAAAATGCCCACAAGGAAAAAAGCCCACAGGAAAAAAGCCCACAACTATATAATATTTAAATACAGAAAAACATAAAGGTGTTTTAAATAAGGGCATAAGTTTACAAAGGCACGAATATTCAATTAGTTTCCTAAGTCTTGATCCTTTTGTCTCATTTTGAAAGTCTTCATCGCTAAGATTAACTGTATACTTTTTAAATTAAATTTTATAGCATATAAATTCAAAAATTATCCGTGATTTTCATTTTACCCTTTCACTTATATTTTGCCCCCTCAGGGGCTCTATCCTGAAGCTCTCTGAGGTGAATGGAAGAGAAGTGGGGTATCTTCCCTTGGGTTGCCAACTGATGTAATTTGGATTATGTATTTTCTTTTTTCATATTCACCATATATATATTTTTTTAACGGTACTTGCAGTTTAGAGGATATCGCTAGGGTTATGCTCTTCAACTACGAGATATCAGATTTTTGTGTTAGGTAAGCTCATAAGCTTCAATTAGTAACACCTCTTCCATCCGTGAGTGCAACCACTGGTGCTTGTGCCCCTTATCGTCAGATTCCTTGTTAAATGACTGCATTCACGGAGTTGCTTTTTTACATCCATTATCTTCGTCACCGACGGTGGTAAGTGACTTTGTTCATGGAGCTAATTTCCTTTCTGACTGCTTCTTCCATTCGTTTTCTTTAATTTATTTTTGACGTCGGCGATATAATCGAAATGGCTGAAAGCTGACGTTAAGCCGTATAGTAAAATAAAGTACAAACAACTGCATTTTAGGATATGCGCCGTTAACTTATACCTTTATTTAAAACACCTTTACGTTTTTCTGCATTATAAATATTATATAGTTGTGGGCTTTTTTCTTGTGAGCTTTTATACATGTGGGCTTTTATACATGTGGGCTTCTTTCCCTGTGGGCATTTTTCCCTGTGGGCATTTTTCCCTGGGGCATTTTTCCTTGTGGACATTTTTCCTTGTGGCATGTTTCTTATGGGCTTTTTTCTGCGAACCCCTTTTTGCGCACGTGTCCACCCGAAAGCTTTGAGTAGTTTTTGTACGCGTACAGTACAGCACTTGTGCTGTACTGTACGTGCACAAAAAGTTACGCACAGTTTGCCGTTCACCCGTAGCTATAAACTTTGGTTTATAGACATACGTAATTTCTGAACCTACCGATTTTGGATCAGCAATTTTCTTCTTCACTCGGTGGTATTGAGCCAGAATAATTTTCCATTTTTGCAGATCTCAAAAAGAGGTTCGTTAAACCCGCATATCTCAAAAAGGGTTCTAGGAAATTTCGGTCTTGGAAAATTCGGTCTCGGAATATTCGGTCTCCGGTATAAATAAAACTTATGAATTAGATGTAAATGGGGGCGTGCCGCGGGTTTAGGAAAAAATTTCCTGGCGAAAAAAATCCTCATGGAAGAAATCTCTCCCGAGGAAGAAATCCCCTCGGAAAACATCCAACAAAGTTAAAATATCCCCACGTCAAAAATAGAATGTTATATTCAATTTCATCCATTTTCATCCTACAAAAGAGGAAAAAGACAATATCAGAAAGAAAAGCATGTACTTATACAATCAAATTACAACAGTTTGAATAAATAAATATACAGTTTATAGACTGTATAGCTATCAACGACATATAAATTCCGAAAATTGTTAATAGTCTATACAAAACTAAAAGCTTAAATTGTATGTTATGGCCTTGTTGTAGACTACAAAAGAACTATATTCGTCATAATTTCTACAACATATTACAGTCTAACTATTTTTTTTATTATTTTAGTGATACCAGCATGCACTAAGTTGCTCTTAGCGAAATTCCTGAAATGATTGTTTCATTACAAAAGACTTTGATGTAAAAGATTTACCCATTTTAAATTATATTACAGTCACCTATACCTTAGGTGATTTTGACATTTAATTAACCTAAAATACACGTAACATATATATATATTGGTTGCCGGTAAATTGCTCGAAAACAATTGCTCGAAAGACAATTGCTCGAAAACAATTGCTCGAATGAACAAAATAGCTCGAATTATAAAATTGCACAGTTTTCGATTTTATAAAAGTCTGCAGTTATTCATGAAGTGGAGCTGCACCTAACAATCCTTGTTTCTTTTTAGTAATTGATCATTAATCATTCTATAAATGATTTTAATTATTACTCATTCTGCATAATCTTTTTTTTTAGACCGTTTGTGTCATCTCGTATGTAACATGTGAATTGGAATCATCTGGGTTTTTTTATCATGATTCCAATTCACATGTTACATACGAGATGACACAAACGGTCTAAAAAAAGATTGTGCAGAATGAGTAATAATTAAAATCATTTATAGAATGATTAATGATCAATTACTAAAAAGAAACAAGGATTGTTAGGTGCAGCTCCACTTCATGAACTGACTTATAAAATCGAAAAATGTGCAATTTTATAATTCGAGCAATTTTGTTCATTCGAGCAATTTTGTTCATTTGAGCAATTTGATAATTCGAGCAATTGTTCGTTCGAGCAATTGTTCGTTCGAGCAATTGTTTATTCGAGCAATTGTTTATTCGAGCAATTGTCTTTCGAGCAATTGTTTTCGAACAATTTACCTAGAACCATATATATTATACATACACAGTAAAGAAACTAGTTAACTATTGAAATAGACTGATGGAAAATGATTAAAACTAGCGATAAATAAAACAAATAGGTATATAATAGGATAAGTTGACACGTTTTGGCACACTAAAATAATATAAAGTAATAATTTCGAAAGTTATGATCATATTGAAGTGAAAATTAATAATAAATCATTCAAAATATAATGATTTCATCGATGAAAAATGTATAAATAATTTTATCATTTACGTTTATGATTAAGTATACTTTTTACACCTTTGGGACACATATAACTACCAATAGACAGATAAGACGCATATATTTTCAAACGATGCCATTCAGTTAATATGAATTACCACTTGAATAAACAATGCAACAATAAACTGATTTTAACAAAAAAATTATTGAACATAAACAGATGCAGGAAAAATTTCGTATAATATTATATCCAAAATTTAACTTTTTTGAATATTACCTCTTTTTTTATCTTCTACACTCTACGAATCTACAGCTACAGTGACTATACAGCATATAAATATGATGTATCTTATTAGGCAGTAAGCTTGAGACTGATGGTATAGGATTAAAATTAGGGATATAATTATATAACTATCCATAACTAAATAGGGCACAAATATGTTTTCCGGGGGATTCTATCCGGGAGGATTTTTTCCGCAAAGGATTTTTTCCTCCGGGGAATTATTTCCGGATACCGCGTGACGTCCCCCAAACCCCCCTGCGGTCATTAAACAATCATGAAGTGTACATTATAACAAAAAATCGGATACAGCCAACTAGCTACTTTCCTGTTATCTCCCCGCAACTTCTATTTTAATGAAACAAATATATATTTTTTCCATGTATCGAGGATACCGATTTTAATGAAAGAAATTTATTAAAGTAAATACATGAATTTATTTAAACCTGACTTTTTACAATTATTCAGTTGGATAATAAACAGAAATATCTGAAATAATTGCTTTTCAAATATATTATCACCAAATGTGACAGGTATGAATTATATGTGTATCTGGGGGCGTGCCACCTTCTGGACCCCTGCCAGGTACGTCATTAAACAAAAACAATCATGATGTGAGCAGTAAAACAAACTAGCGAATGCAACAATTATATAATAATTATATTATTAACAAACTATATTACAACCATCATTTCCCCATTTATGTTCTTAAATTTATTAGTTTAATTAAAATAGAATTTAAATTATTTATATCTTCTCTTGAATGAACAAAGGGGAGAGAGAATAAAAATAACTGAGATATAGTTAATCAGTAGCCACGATACATTGAAAAAATTCGTAATTTGAAATAAGAAGTTGAAATAAGAAATTGTGGGGATATAACAGGACAGTGCTGCAAACTTTATAAAGGTCATTCATGTTGAGAGGTCATTTATAATTCTGAGACCGAAATTCAATACCGAATATTCCGAGAAAAGTATTGGTTTCTACAAAAAAACGGTTACTATTTTCGGATTCTATCGTCAAATGGGAAAGTTCCCATTTATTTAATTGATGTATCATTTATTTCATGTTCAAAGTTAAAATAGTATCTTGCTGTAGTTCCACTACTTACTAATTTCAGTGCCCAGTGTTGGTGGTGAGGGAAAACAACTAATGTAACAAAACCTATTTTGTTATCTGTCTTGATTACGTCAACATTAGGTAATTTTATGTTTAAACGGTGTCCATCGCTTTATTACAGATCACTATTTTGTACAGTAGCGAATAGTTTTGATCGTACAGTAGTGAAATTAGGGTCACTTGAAAATTGCTTTTAGGTTATCATCTTGCTGAAACATTATTTGAATCCATGCAAAATTTAGAAAGTTATGAATGGTTTTCTATTTTGAAGGGATTTTAACTTTCAATCGCTTCATTGCAGCTCTGTGAAAATGTCAAAGATGGATGATTTACTACTACCATGAGGGAAAAAATAGTAGCAGATCATGCAGAAAGGAGGACTCTTTAAGATTTAGTCAAAAAACTGGCGAGGGATGAGAGAACTCTAGTTTCTTTTGTGGAGAATCTCAACACTGAGCCAAGGAGAGATGAGATTACGATTAGAAGCTTTCCCCCCTCGTGATAGGCGAAAAATATGCAGGTAGGTCATAAAGCAGCTAAATGACTCTATTACCACCATTTTTGGCAAGACTGGCATTTAGTCCTGTGTCCATACACACCTATTAATCCCCATTCTCCATGCATTGGCAATCACTAACCATTATATTATCAGTAGACAGTAAAGATGTCATAATACCAACCCTCGATTGCCGATGATAGCCAAAATTACTCCTGTAATTTCATCGCTTATTTACTGCTTTAATTTATCTCATTCATTGGGCTGTGGTGTAAACTGAATGCAAGTTTTAGAAACAGAAACCGATTTAACAAGACCCTGCTCTCAAAGTAATTTTTTATTGTTTTAATCAATGTTATTATATTAGTCATTTCACCCAGGATACAGTAACATAGGGTATGGTAATCAGCTGATAGAATCTATAGTTTGACGTGACCACTGGATGACTGGAAATGGCGACTCTGACCACACTTTGAAATATGGGAAAACATACTTAAACTTACCTAGCACTTTTAATTTTTTTTTTTCTGATCAATTACTAACTAGGCATTGGTTAAATTGTATTCCATTATTTTTTATTCATAGGAACTACAATTTAGCAGTTAACGAGCACTACTTTACGCTCCTAGGTAGCATATTTTCAAGACCCTATTTCTTATAGATAAGTTAAAGAAATTAACAATAAAAACACACCTGAATTATATCTATATATTCAACTTTGAGGTTCAAATGCCATTTTCGCTTTTCTTTTGTACGAAACCCTTATAAAATGACTTCAAACTTCTCGATATTAACATGCAAATACGAGGAATTATGAGCCACTCGGTCACAAACAAGGAATGTGTTGTTGTGGTGACGTCATATTTTTGTGTCGTCTGCTAGGTACTATACCCGATTATGTTCCTGTACCGTGATTTCACCATTTCACTTCAGACTTGCTAATTTTCAGTTCAAAGGAAAAAGAATGCTCACCGTTTCCCTGGAAACAATGATTTATTCCTGGGTTGCTAAGGGAATATCCTAGGGAAGAAAGATTGATTACTGGATATTCCCCTACTATCCCAGGAATATATCCTTGTTGCCAGGGTTGTTTTGAGTGTATATGCATATATGTATAAAGCATAACCAATTAAATCTCTCTATACGTATAATGAAGACCGTTTGGAATATATATGTTCCGCGTAATTTTTTTTGTTTGCTCTGCGCGTTTTTAGGATCTGGAGATTTATGTACATCTTCAAGATCCTAAAAAGGCTCAGTGCATTCTCGCATGTAATAGCATGCAATTTTATGAAAACTTTTCATATTTTTTTATTTAAATTAAAACACGATATTTTTACATTAAAAACAAAGGGAAACAAATGAGGTTAATTCCAAATGTTTAGTAGAATGTTTGATATCTCAGTAAAGTTAAAATACATACCAGTTTGTTCAAGTTTTCTTTTTCAAGTAACTAACTCATGCTCAATTGCAAATATATTACCAAGTTATTATGTATAGCTTCGACTACCATCTTTTGAAGAAATAGACCAATTAAATGCATAAATAAATAATTATCCACTTTATCACTGTTAGTCCTGCTTCATTATACCCTTTAATTGTAGTGATGCATGATCACTATCAAAATAGGTTTCTCATAATAGTAATATATAATAATATTTATAATTTCCCATTTCTCCTTCATTCTCATATTTAATCTTAGACTTCTAAATAATTCTCATTTTTCATTTCTTAATATTAGGTAGTTAAATTTGTCTTTTTTGTTTTAAAATAATTTTCCTAAATAGTTTAAACAAACCCAATTAATTCAACTTTATCATTTCACTATAATTTATCATTTTGTTACAAATATTTATAAGTCAATAATGTTCAAGAATTTACTCTAGTTAATGTTCTAGTAAGTTCCTTCTGAAGCAAACCTTAAATATAATGTATCTCCTAAACTAACTTATGTTCAAACTTTTTATTTTGTAATTAGGTTCTTTTCTTTTTAATTATCATG
>CANNZV010003913.1:52341-64943 GCA_947561585.1 Caprella mutica | reverse complement strand
CTTACAGTTTGGTAGGTATTTTTTTATAGTTTAGTAGGTATTTTTCTTATAGTTTGGTAGGTATTTTTCTTGCAGTTTGGTAGGTGTTTTTCTTATAGTCTAGTAGGTATTTTTTATAGTTTGGTAGGTATTTCTCTTACAGTTTGGTAGGTATATTTTTATAGTTTAGTAAGTTTGGTAGGTGTTTCTTGCAGTTTCTTGCAGTTTCTTATAGTTTGGTAGGTATTTTTCTTATAGTTTAATTGGTAGGTATTTTTTATAGTTTAGTAGGTATTTTTCTTACAGTTTGGTAAGTATTTTTTATAGTTTAGTAGGTATTTCTTATAGTTTAGTAGGTATTTTTCTTACAGTTTGGTAAGTATTTTTTATAGTTTAGTAGGTGTTTTTTTATAGTTTGGTAGGTATTTTTTATAGTTTAGTAGGTATTTTTTATAGTTTAGTAGGTATTTTTCTTACAGTTTGGTAAGTATTTTTTATAGTTTAGTAGGTGTTTTTTTTATAGTTTGGTAGGTATTTTTCATACAGTTTGGTAAGTATTTTTTATAGTTTAGTAGGTATTTCTCTTACAGTTTGGTAGGTATTTTTTTTATAGTTTAGTAGGTATTTTTCTTATAGTTTGGTAGGTATTTTTTATAGTTTGGTAGGTATTTTTCTTACAGTTTGGTAAGTATTTTTTTTAGTATGGTAGGTATTTCTCTTACAGTTTGGTAGGTATTTTTTTATAGTTTAGTAGGTTTGGTAGGTGTTTCTTGCAGTTTCTTGCAGTTTCTTATAGTTTGGTAGGTATTTTTCTTGCAGTTTGGTAGGTATTTTTTTTATAGTTTGGTAGGTATTTCTCTTATAGTTTGGTAGGTATTTTTTATAGTTTAGTAGGTATTTTTCTTACAGTTTGGTAAGTATTTTTTTATAGTTTAGTAGGTTTGGTAGGTGTTTCTTGCAGTTTCTTATAGTTTGGTAGGTATTTTTCTTGCAGTTTGGTAGGTATTTTTTTATAGTTTGGTAGGTATTTCTCTTATAGTTTAGTAGGTATTTTTTTATAGTTTAGTAGGTATTTTTCTTACAGTTTGGTAAGTATTTTTTATAGTTTAGTCGGTATTTTTTTATAGTTTGGTAGGTATCTTTCTTACAGTTTGGTAAGTATTTTTTATAGTTTAGTAGGTATTTTTTTTATAGTTTAGTAGGTATTTCTCTTATAGTTTGGTAGGTAATTTTCGTATAGTTAAGTAGGTATTTTTCTCAAAGTTTAGTAGGTATTTTCTTATAGTTTGGTAGATTTGGTAGGTATTTTTTTTATAGTTTAGTAGGTATTTTTCTTATAGTTTAGTAGGTATTTTCTTAAAGTTTAGTAGGTATTTTTTTTATAGTTTAGTAGGTATTTCTCTTATAGTTTAGTAGGTAATTTTCTTATAGTTTGGTAGGTATTTTCTTAAAGTTTAGTAGGTATTTTCTTATAGTTTAGTAGGTAATTTCTTATAGTTTAGTAGGTAATTTTCTTATAGTTTGGTAGGTATTTTTGTTATAGTTTTCTTTCGGTGCTACAAAGAAAACTTTCATTAATTTTACAGGGGGTACTCTTATAATTACGAATAAATAATGGTAAGCTGTAAGATTTCTCTTTTATACTATTTTCCTATTATTAAATTGCGATGACTCCTTATAGATAGTTATTATAAATCATCAAAGAAAAATTAAATAGTATATAATTTCACTAGGTAACTTTTGTCAATGAAATTTCGTACAAATAATCGTCGTACTTTTTTTACAAATTTTAAATTTCAAAATGAATAAATGGATCCTCCAAATAATAAATCAATGAATTAATATCTTTCATATAACTGAAAAACATTTAAATCTATGCATTTTTATTAGAATTCAATTGTGTATCCTTTATTATTCTGTGTGTATTAGTATTAATGTATTACTAAGTATATATATTTTAGAATAAATATATATTTATTGCAACAATGTTTTGACAATGTTGTACCAATATTAGGGCAATGTTGTAACAATATTGAGGCAATGTTGTAATCCCTAATTGTTTTTTTTTTTGGTGACTAGTATTTTCCACCCCGGTATATTGCACCCCAGTATATTCCACCCCGGTATATTCCACCCCGGTATATTCCACCCCGGTATATTCCACCCCAGTATATTCCACCCCGGTATATTCCACCCCAGTATATTCCACCCCGGTATATTCCACCCCAGTATATTCCACCCCAGTATATTCCACCCCAGTATATTCCACCCCGGTATATTCCACCCCGGTATATTCCACCCCGGTATATTCCACCCCAGTATATTCCACCCCGGTATATTCCACCCCAGTATATTCCACCCCGGTATATTCCACCCCGGTATATTCCACCCCAGTATATTCCACCCCGGTATATTCCACCCCGGTATATTCCACCCCGGTATATTCCACCCCAGTATATTCCACCCCGGTATATTCCACCCCAGTATATTCCACCCCGGTATATTCCACCCCAGTATATTCCACCCCAGTATATTCCACCCCGGTATATTCCACCCCGGTATATTCAACCCCAGTATATTCCACCCCGGTATATTCCACCCCGGTATATTCCACCCCGGTATATTCCACCCCAGTATATTCCACCCCGGTATATTCCACCCCGGTATATTCCACCCCGGAATATTCCACCCCAGTATATTTCACCCCAGTATATTCCGTCCCAGTATATTCCGCCCCAGTATATTCCACCCCGGTATATTCCACCCCGGTATATTCCACCCCAGTATATTCCACTTCGGTATATTCCACCCCGGTATATTCCACCCCGGTATATTCCACCCCAGTATATTCCACTTCGGTATATTCCACCCCAGTATATTCCACCCCGGTATATTCCACCCCGGTATATTCCACCCCAGTATATTCCACTTCGGTATATTCCACCCCGGTATATTCCACCCCAGTATATTCCACCCCAGTATATTCCACCCCGGTATATTCCACCCCAGTATATTCCACCCCGGTATATTCCACCCCGGTATATTCCACCCCGGTATGTTCCACCCCGGTATATTCCACCCCGGTATATTCTACCCCGGTATATTTCACCCCGGTATATTCCACCCCGGTATATTCCATCCCGGTATATTCCACCCCAGTATATTCCACCCCAGTATATTCCACCTCAGTATATTCCACCCCAGTATATTCCACCCCAGTATATTCCACCCCGGTATATTCCACCCCGGTATATTCCACCCCAGTATATTCCACTTCGGTATATTCCACTTCGGTATATTCCACCCCAGTATATTCCACCCCGGTATATTCCACCCCGGTATATTCCACCCCAGTATATTCCACCCCAGTATATTCCACCCCGGTATATTCCACCCCAGTATATTCCACCCCAGTATATTCCACCCCGGTATATTCCACCCCGGTATATTCCACCCCAGTATATTCCACCCCGGTATATTCCACCCCAGTATATTCCACCCCGGTATATTCCACCCCGGTATATTCCACCCCGGTATATTCCACCCTAGTATATTCCACTTCGGTATATTCCACCCCGGTATATTCCACCCCAGTATATTCCACCCCGGTATATTCCACCCCGGTATATTCCACCCCGGTATATTCCACCCCAGTATATTCCACCCGGGTATATTCCACCCCGGTATATTCCACCCCAGTATATTCCACTTCGGTATATTCCACCCCGGTATATTCCACTTCGGTATATTCCACCCCGGTATATTTCACCCCAGTATATTCCACCCCGGTATATTCCACCCCGGTATATTCCACCCCGGTATATTCCACCCCAGTATATTCCACCCCGGTATATTCCACCCCGGTATATTCCACCCTAGTATATTCCACCCCGGTATATTCCACCCCGGTATATTCCACCCCGGTATATTCCACCCCAGTATATTCTACCCCGGTATATTCCACCCCGGTATATTCCACCCCGGTATATTCCACCCCAGTATATTCCACCCCGGTATATTCCACCCCGGTATATTCCACCCCGGTATATTCCACCCCGGTATATTCCACCCCAGTATATTCCACCCCGGTATATTCCACCCCGGTATATTCCACCCCGGTATATTCCACCCCAGTATATTCCACCCTAGTATATTCTACTTCGGTATATTCCACCCCGGTATATTCCACCCCAGTATATTCCACCCCGGTATATTCCACCCCGGTATATTCCACCCCGGTATATTCCACCCCAGTATATTCCACCCCGGTATATTCCACCCCGGTATATTCCACCCCAGTATATTCCACCCCGGTATATTCCACCCCGGTATATTCCACCCCAGTATATTCCACCCCGGTATATTCCACCCCGGTATATTCCACTTCGGTATATTCCACCCCGGTATATTTCACCCCAGTATATTCCACCCCGGTATATTCCACCCCGGTATATTCCACCCCGGTATATTCCACCCCGGTATATTCCACCCCGGTATATTCCACCCCAGTATATTCCACCCCGGTATATTCCACCCCAGTATATTCCACCCCGGTATATTCCACCCCGGTATATTCCACCCCAGTATATTCCACCCCAGTATATTCCACCCCGGTATATTCCACCCCAGTATATTCCACCCCAGTATATTCCACCCCGGTATATTCCACCCCGGTATATTCCACCCCAGTATATTCCACCCCGGTATATTCCACCCCAGTATATTCCACCCCGGTATATTCCACCCCGGTATATTCCACCCCGGTATATTCCACCCTAGTATATTCCACTTCGGTATATTCCACCCCGGTATATTCCATCCCAGTATATTCCACCCCGGTATATTCCACCCCGGTATATTCCACCCCGGTATATTCCACCCCGGTATATTCCACCCCAGTATATTCCACCCGGGTATATTCCACCCCGGTATATTCCACCCCAGTATATTCCACTTCGGTATATTCCACCCCGGTATATTCTATTCGGTATATTCCACCCCGGTATATTTCACCCCAGTATATTCCACCCCGGTATATTCCACCCCGGTATATTCCACCCCGGTATATTCCACCCCAGTATATTCCACCCCGGTATATTCCACCCCGGTATATTCCACCCTAGTATATTCCACCCCGGTATATTCCACCCCGGTATATTCCACCCCGGTATATTCCACCCCAGTATATTCTACCCCGGTATATTCCACCCCGGTATATTCCACCCCGGTATATTCCACCCCAGTATATTCCACCCCGGTATATTCCACCCCGGTATATTCCACCCCGGTATATTCCACCCCGGTATATTCCACCCCAGTATATTCCACCCCGGTATATTCCACCCCGGTATATTCCACCCCGGTATATTCCACCCCAGTATATTCCACCCTAGTATATTCTACTTCGGTATATTCCACCCCGGTATATTCCACCCCAGTATATTCCACCCCGGTATATTCCACCCCGGTATATTCCACCCCGGTATATTCCACCCCAGTATATTCCACCCCGGTATATTCCACCCCGGTATATTCCACCCCAGTATATTCCACCCCGGTATATTCCACCCCGGTATATTCCACCCCAGTATATTCCACCCCGGTATATTCCACCCCGGTATATTCCACTTCGGTATATTCCACCCCGGTATATTTCACCCCAGTATATTCCACCCCGGTATATTCCACCCCGGTATATTCCACCCCGGTATATTCTACCCCGGTATATTCCACCCCGGTATATTCCACCCCGGTATATTCCACCCTAGTATATTCCACCCCGGTATATTCCACCCCGGTATATTCCACCCCAGTATATTCCACCCCGGTATATTCCACCCCAGTATATTCCACCCCGGTATATTCCACCCCAGTATATTCCACCCCAGTATATTCCACCCCGGTATATTCCACCCCGGTATATTCCACCCCAGTATATTCCACCCCGGTATATTCCACCCCAGTATATTCCACCCCGGTATATTCCACCCCGGTATATTCCACCCCGGTATATTCCACCCTAGTATATTCCACTTCGGTATATTCCACCCCGGTATATTCCATCCCAGTATATTCCACCCCGGTATATTCCACCCCGGTATATTCCACCCCGGTATATTCCACCCCAGTATATTCCACCCGGGTATATTCCACCCCGGTATATTCCACCCCAGTATATTCCACTTCGGTATATTCCACCCCGGTATATTCCACTTCGGTATATTCCACCCCGGTATATTTCACCCCAGTATATTCCACCCCGGTATATTCCACCCCGGTATATTCCACCCCGGTATATTCCACCCCAGTATATTCCACCCCGGTATATTCCACCCCGGTATATTCCACCCCGGTATATTCCACCCCGGTATATTCCACCCCGGTATATTCCACCCCGGTATATTCCACCCCAGTATATTCTACCCCGGTATATTCCACCCCGGTATATTCCACCCCGGTATATTCCACCCCAGTATATTCCACCCCGGTATATTCCACCCCGGTATATTCCACCCCGGTATATTCCACCCCGGTATATTCCACCCCAGTATATTCCACCCCGGTATATTCCACCCCGGTATATTCCACCCCGGTATATTCCACCCCAGTATATTCCACCCTAGTATATTCTACTTCGGTATATTCCACCCCGGTATATTCCACCCCAGTATATTCCACCCCGGTATATTCCACCCCGGTATATTCCACCCCGGTATATTCCACCCCAGTATATTCCACCCCGGTATATTCCACCCCGGTATATTCCACCCCAGTATATTCCACCCCGGTATATTCCACCCCGGTATATTCCACCCCAGTATATTCCACCCCGGTATATTCCACCCCGGTATATTCCACTTCGGTATATTCCACCCCGGTATATTTCACCCCAGTATATTCCACCCCGGTATATTCCACCCCGGTATATTCTACCCCGGTATATTCCACCCCGGTATATTCCACCCCGGTATATTCCACCCTAGTATATTCCACCCCGGTATATTCCACCCCGGTATATTCCACCCCGGTATATTCTACCCCGGTATATTCCACCCCGGTATATTCCACCCCGGTATATTCCACCCTAGTATATTCCACCCCGGTATATTCCACCCCGGTATATTCCACCCCGCTAAATTCCACCCCGCTAAGTTCCACCCCATTTACGTGTTAGGTTTGTTAGTTATTAATATTAATAATTTAATAATATTTTATATAATACTAGGTAACTTGCATTTTTATTGTAGCAATCTAAAAATAAAGTTGGCCAATCACAAGCTTTTTTTCTCCACTATACATGCGATAGAATAGCAGAAAGAAAGGTTGTTTACACGCTCTTTTTCTGTCGAGATAACTAGATTTTCAATCACAAGCTGATTTTCTCCATTATCGCCAACGCAACAGCGATATTTACTGTAAGATGATGACATATATAGTACCTCTTGCTTTTTTTTTTATGGTAGTTTAACTTCGAGTAAAAGTTGTATTTTTGATCGAAAGCGTTTTTTGAACTGGGTTTATTTTACCCTTTTCGTTTTTTGACCAAGAGGTTTTTGATAGGGAGGTGGGGATTATTACACAGGGTTTTAAACTGGGGGGGTCATTGCCTTTTTTTTACATGCATGGAGAGATTTTGACCACGGAGGTTTTTCCCTAGAATCCAAAACAGCACCATATAAGCAAAAAATGCGAAAACAATGTTTATAAGTTTAATTAAATATTAAATTGTTCAACATGTAAGCATTGATGAATTATGAATATTTGTATTTTTGTCTATTAGGATAAAATTTCAATTGACTTGAGCTACCTCTAAATATTGTCAAAATCTAAAAATATAATCTTTGACTTTTTATTTTCACCCAAATGAGCATTGTCACAGGGCTGGGATTTACCGGGGTGGAATATACTGGGGTATGTGGAATATACCGGGTGGAACTTACCGGTGTGGAATATACGTAGAACCGTTTTTTATTTCGTTATCTGGATTTTATCCCGATTTTTTCTCCGGATTTATCTTTCCATGTTTTTTTTATTTTATTTTTGTTCGTTTTATCGCTTTTTTCCTGAAAAGAGTTTTTGGATAATTTTTCCGTCTTTTCTTAAATTTTCTCCGGATTATTCTGTTATCCGGATTTTCTTGATATCGCAGCCTAAATGTTCCTTATATCATTTTTGAAAGTGGGACACAAAGTATAATGACTATATATGTACCATGCCATCTGCAGATTCACACAATATCAAGAAAGCGCTGCGCTTTCTTGAACCCATTTAACTACCTAATGGCGAGAGTGCATTTATACCTACATTTTATTTATTTTGAAATCGAATATTAATATATGTGCACAGGAGGCCCAGGCAACAAATTTCCTTGGGACAACATTGGGACTTGACTGCAACACATAGTTGGGACTACATTGGGACCCATTATTGGGACAACCTTGTTTTTTGTACTCGTTGGGCCAAAGTTGGGACCCAAGATTGGAACAAGAAAAGCTCCCAATGTTGGGACATATTTTCATTACTGTCCCAAACCCACTATAGTTGGGACAACATTAGGACAATGATGTCCCAATGTTGTACCGTGAGTAATACTAATCACAAGGTTGTCCCAAAAAATTATGTTATATTATTGAGGGCTTAACCTCTGATTCTGAACAAAAAGCTACATCGCTGACGTCAAAAGGAAAATTAATACAAGGGACTAAAAGAAGGAATCAGACAGGAAAGTGACTCCTAGAAAAGAGTCACCTACCATGCACCGTCGGTGACATTGCTCATGAATGCAGATTAGATACTCCGTGAATGCAGTCATTTCCCTAATAAATAAACACCTGCTTAATTTCTTAATTATTCGTCTTGCAAAAGATATTATTATGTTAATTGTTTGAAAAAAAAAAACAATAGTAATGAAGTGTCACTCTGTGTTTAGAGCTAGCACTAAAATCAGAGGAAATACTATCATCTTAAGATCGAAGCTTTCTCATATTTACAGACAGTTATTTCTTCATATAGAGTTATTGAAGGTTTAAAAATTAAAATAAGTAAAACAAACAGTTGCTCAACTGTTTGATTTATTCATAGCAGTAATGTATACAAGTTTACAACTATTATAACAGCTATCATGATCAGAATAACTGACACTTTTCAAAACAAACTTCCGAATAAAATAATACATACCTATAATTCAAATGCAGAAATAGTTCATAAAATCCAGAGTCCAAAGAAACTGGAGAGATACAGGCCTTTTCTGTAACCTCAGTATAGAGCCACCTTAGCAGAGTAGGGTCACATAAGTAAATTGCGGCTCTTTAATTTTTAATTGCGGCCCTCTCAAGTGAGTCTCTAAAACTTTGTGAACCGAAATTACATTGAAATGTTGCATAGCTATCAAAAGAAGCGCAGTGCATGCTATAATTTATCAATTCAAATTTTCATCGTGTGTTTTGAAGCTATGATGTTTCTGTTGTTAGAGGCCGCAGTTTACCAGCAATTTACCTGCTTGACCCTAGCTAGGGGTAAATTTGTGCTATAGATCCGCCACCGATTTCGATATTTTTACTCCATATATAAGTAAAAGGTGTAATTTTATGACGTTTATCACGAATACTATTTGTTGTGGAAATTCTTGGTTCTCGATATATAGCACAATTAATTTCCGGTAGGCTGATTATGGTAGGAGGTATGAGAATGTACAATTATTGCAGTTTATATCCCATATTGCATCAAAAATATGTATATTGGGTGGCGTGCTGCCGCCAATCCCCCCCCCTGCCAGGTCATTAAACAATCATGAAGTGTGCAGTACACTAAAATAGCGGATACAACAACCTACGATAACGTTTTCACATCACAAAACGATTTCATCAAAAAACTCTATATGGCGGAAATTCTAGAAGAAAGGGCTAGTAGCTAAAGGTTATGCCTAATTTTTATTTTTGTACCGGAAACTTAATTGCGTTATATCTCGTAAACGAAGAGTTTCCACAAAAATTGGCATTCGTGATAAACGTCTTAAAATGGCTCCTTTTATCTATATAAAGAGTCAAAATATTGAAAATCGGAGGCGGACCTAAAGCAAAAAAATACCTAGCTAGGTAAGTACCTACTGTTACTATTTTTCAAATTGAATGGATGTACTATTTCACAGAATAAATGAACCAAATTGGGTTATATATAAATTTGAAGGTTGATAGCTTATTTGGGAGGGGTAACTACTATCCATCTATGGCCCATGAATTTGAACAAGAATTGGAGAAAATATCAGGAGAACATTGGGACATGCCTTGGATAACAATATTGGTTCAACTGTGATGTCCCATTGTTGGGACAGCATTTCCTCCCAGGTACCCAAGCAATTAAGTCCCTATGACACAACCTTGCCCCAATCATGTCCCAAGAAAGTTATGCTATCTGGGGGGCTTGCTGCCCCTCGAACCCCCTTACCGTGTTATCCAGATCTCATGAAGTGTGCGGTACAACAAACTAACGGATAAAACAAACTACATAAACGGTTAAAATAATCTTCATTTATATATAATTATATGAAGATTATTCTGAAAAACTTGATATTACTGACAAGAAATAAACGACGATAACTTTCAAACTTTCAGCAAAAATGACCGTTAAATAGTTTCTTGTATTTGCTAGTTTGTTGTACAGCACCCTTCATAATTGGGTAATGACCTGACAAGGGGTTACATATTTTAGTATTCTATTTCATAATAAATAAAATGACGATAATAATACACGCTTGGTATTAGGGGGTTGAAGGGGCTTGAAAACGCGCAGCCAATCGGCAAATTGCGCAGAACTTATTTTCTATATTCACATACTCTCATGGTCTATACTATTATTCATACTCTGAGTGTTTAATATGCGAGTAACTAACTCCGACAAATAAAAGGAAGGGGAGAATTTAGTCCACTTGGTAATAACCGGAGATGATTTAGATGTAGTGCAATAGTGATGCAATGTTACCTGTATAACATACACCGTGTTAGGACACTTCCCCGAAAGACACTTGGTCTTAGAACACTTCCCCGAAAGACACTTGGTCTTAGAACACTTCCCCGAAAGACACTTGGTCTTAGAACACTTCACCGAAAGACACTTGGTCTTAGAACACTTTACCGAAAGACACTTGGTCTTAGAACACTTCCCCGAAAGACACTTGGTCTTAGAACACTTCCCCGAAAGACACTTGGTCTTAGAACACTTCCCCGAAAGACACTTGGTCTTAGAACACTTCCCCGAAAGACACTTGGTTGAATGACACTTGGTCTATTGGCACTGGGTCGAAA
This sequence comes from Caprella mutica, assembly GCA_947561585.1. NCBI lineage: Eukaryota > Metazoa > Arthropoda > Malacostraca > Amphipoda > Caprellidae > Caprella > Caprella mutica. The sequence goes on along the minus strand of CANNZV010003913.1, from coordinate 53,664 downwards.
GTCTTTTATTGAATGTTTATCCATATAATTACAACCTATAGGCAAATATCGCTCAACATTTTGATTATATTAAAAAATCATTGATTTCATCGCAACTAATTGAAGTGGTGGAAAAAAGGTTCTCTTCTTACTTTTGAACTTGTTTTGATTACAAAGTAACTGCATTCTTTACTACAAAGTAACTGCATTTGTTATTACAAAGTAACTGCATTTGTTATCACAAAGTAACTGCATTTGTTATCACAAAGTAACTGCATTTGTTATTACAAAGTAACTGCTTTTGTTATTACAAAGTAAATGCATTTGTTATTACAAAGTAACTGCATTTATTTTGTGAAAATAAATAATAATGGATAATAAAATTTTAAAAATGGCTCAAAATCACCAAAATTATTCCTAACAAAATACCTCAGGAATTTCAATTAAGAAATGTATCTCGCATCAATTTGTGCTTCATTTTCCTCTATTTTACTTACACTATAATGTTTATATTTTCCTGGAGATGATAATACAATATTTTCATTATTTGAAAGTCCATCTGAGTTCATTAAAGTCAGTATTTGAAAAGAGAATAAATATGGTACCCTAATTGTGGAGATGTACTGTCAGAGAAAAGAGTCACTGTGATGATGTACTATCAGAGAAAAGAGTCACTGTGATGATGTACTATCAGAGAAAAGAGTCACTGTGATGATGTACTATCAGAGAAAAGAGTCACTGTGATGATGTACTGTCAGAGAAAAGAGTCACTGTGATGATGTACTATCAGAGAAAAGAGTCACTGTGATGATGTACTATCAGAGAAAAGAGTCACTGTGATGATGTACTATCAGAGAAAAGAGTCACTGTGATGATGTACTATCAGAGAAAAGAGTCACTGTGATGATGTACTATCAAAGAAAAGAGTCACTGTGATGATGTACTATCAGAGAAAAGAGTCACTGTGATGATGTACTATCAGAGAAAAGAGTCACTGTGATGATGTACTATCAGAGAAAAGAGTCACTGTGATGATGTACTATCAGAGAAAAGAGTCACTGTGATGATGTACTATCAGAGAAAAGAGTCACTGTGATGATGTACTATCAGAGAAAAGAGTCACTGTGATGATGTACTATCAGAGAAAAGAGTCACTGTGATGATGTACTATCAGAGAAAAGAGTCGCAGTGATGATGTACTATCAGAGAAAAGAGTCACTGTGATGATGTACTATCAGAGAAAAGAGTCACTGTGATGATGTACTATCAGAGAAAAGAGTCACTGTGATGATGTACTATCAGAGAAAAGAGTTACTGTGATGATGTACTATCAGAGAAAAGAGT
>CANNZV010003913.1:0-51489 GCA_947561585.1 Caprella mutica | reverse complement strand
GAGAAAAGAGTCACTGTGATGATGTACTATCAGAGAAAAGAGTCACTGTGATGATGTACTATCAGAGAAAAGAGTCACTGTGATGATGTACTATCAGAGAAAAGAGTCACTGTGATGATGTACTATCAGAGAAAAGAGTCACCGTGATGATGCACTATCAGAGAAAAGTGTCACTGTGATGATGTACTATCAGAGAAAAGAGTCACTGTGATGATGTACTATCAGAGAAAAGAGTCACTGTGATGATGTACTACCAGAGAAAAGAGTCACTGTGATGATGTACTATCAGATAAAAGAGTCACTGTGATGATGTACTATCAGAGAAAAGAGTCACTGTGATGATGTACTATCAGAGAAAAGAGTCACTGTGATGATGTACTATCAGAGAAAAGAGTCACTGTGATGATGTACTATCAGAGAAAAGAGTCACTGTGATGATGTACTATCAGAGAAAAGAGTCACTTTGATGATGTACTATCAGAGAAAAGAGTCACTGAGATGATGTACTATCAGAGAAAAGAGTCACTGTGATGATGTACTATCAGATAAAAGAGTCACTGTAATGATGTACTATCAGAGAAAAGAGTCACTGTGATGATGTACTATCAGAGAAAAGAGTCACTGTGATGATGTACTATCAGAGAAAAGAGTCACTGTGATGATGTACTATCAGAAAAAAGAGTCACTGTGATGATGTACTATCAGAGAAAAGAGTCACTGTGATGATGATAATTTTTGAAATAACAATTTTCGTTTTCTAATATCCTTTCATTTTCACATTTTACAAATTGGTCGTCATATAAATTTGGTGACCGGCATATTCCACCCTAGGTATATTCCACCCTAGGTATATTCCACCCTAGGTATATTCCACCCTAGGTATATTCCACCCTAGGTATATTCCACCCTAGCTTTATCCCACCCCAGGTTTATTCAACGTAAGTTCCACTCCACTTTACGAATTAGGTTTGGATTGTTATAAATATTAATAATTTACCACTATTTTATTTAATACTAATTAGCTTTCATTTTCCTTACATCAAATTCAACCAATCGTTGGCCAATCACAAGCTGTTTATTTTTCACTGCACATGTAATAGAACAACAGTAATAAATTTTGTGTGAACGCACTTTATTATATCCAATCTATCCTGAAGCTGTCTGTGGTGAATGGACAAGGGGAGGACCAAACTGTAGTTATTTTCGGTAACGCTTCTTGCAGTTTTAGAGGATAGCGCTAGGGTTACGCTCTTCAACTACGAGGTCTTAGATTTTGTGTTAGGTAAGCTCGTAGGCTTCATTTTTCACTGATAGGTGGTAAGTGACTTGAATCATGGAGTCAATTACCTTTCTGACAGCTTCTTCCAGTCCCTTGTATTAAATTTCATTTTGACGTAAGATATATGTCCTTAGGTTCGGAAACAGACGTTAAACATCTAATTTTTAATAATGATTTACTCTTCAAGTACGATGTCTTAAATTTCAATTGGTTAGGCTCGTTGGCTTCTTTTACAATCACCTCTTCATTTTCCTCTTCCATCCGTGAGTGCAGCAACCGGTCCTTCAATCTTTTGTAGTAACATTCCTAGGTAAGTTACTGCGCAGTAGCTATTCTGCATACATGAGCTTGTCAACGACAGATGTATGTGATTTTGATCATGGAGCAAATTTCCTTTCTGACTTCTTCTTCTAGTCCTTTATAATTAATTTCTTTCTGACTTCACCGATATGGACTTTGGCTCTGACTTAGACATTTAGGGCTAATCCACACCATCGCTCCGGTCACGCTCCGCTCACGCTCCGCTTACGCTCCAGTCACGGTCCGGTCCAATATTCTTTAATGCATTTCACGTAGAGCATCCACACTGGCAGTGCCGGTCAGGTCACGCTCCAGTCACGCTCCGGTCACGATCCAATCCAAAGATATTTTGACTGGAGCGTGATCGGACCGTGAGCGGAGCGGCACTGCCAGTGTGTATTAGCAACGCTCCAGTCGCGGTCCAATTGTATTATTTGCGTGCTTTTACTTGAATATTACTACACATATATATGTCTCGCGCATTTGACTCATCTGAAATATCGACCGATTTCGCCGCGCAATCTATTGATCAATCGTTATTGCAGCCATCGACCGATGGCGCAACCATCTATCGATTGTTGCGTGTTCGAATGATAGGGAGTTTTTTAGTTTATGCATTTAATTGTCTTGATTTTAATGGAAAGATATTGTCTTTTTAAACAAAAAAATTGTTATATTTCATAGAGTAATCATCAATCGAATGATGATTTCCTATGAAATGTAACAATTAAATATAGAAATTATAGAAATCCATATCAATCGAACGCGCAACAATCTGTTGATGGTATCCCTATTAAATATACCATTTAGATGCTTAAACTAAATACATTCTTTATCATTCGAACGTGCAGCAATCAATCGTTGGTTGCGCTATCGGTTGAGGGCTGCGCTAACAATAGATCAACAAATTATGAAGCGAAATCAGTCGATATTGCTGCGAAAATAATAGAAAAATTTAGTTTTGTCATCTATATTAGATGAGAATACAACGAGTAGATATCCTTCACACTTCCTGTCTTTTAGCATATCTCATCCTGTTCACCATCAATTGAGTGCAATGATAATCACTGCAAAATCAGATGATACGGAAGAGACGGGAGCGAGAGCGGACCGTGACCGGACCGAACATGTGTATGCACAAGGATGAGACCGGACCGTGACTGGAGCGAGAGCGGAGCGTGACCGGAGCGATGGTGTGGATCAGCCTTAAACCCCCTACTAAAATAAATTGAAAATTGTTCACCGGGGTGGAATATACCTAGGGTGAAATTTACCTAGGGTGGAATATATCGGGGTGGAATTTACCGAGGTGGAATATTCCTGGGTGGAAGTTACCCGGGGTGGAATATACTGGGATGGAATATACCGGGATGAAATATATCTGGAGTAGAACATACCGGGGTGGAATATACCGGGGTGAAATATACCCGGGGTGGAATATAATGGGGTGGAATATACCGGGGTGTAATATACCTGGGGTGGAATTTAACGGGATGAAATATATCTGGGGTAAAACATACCGGGGTGGAATATATTGAGGTGTAATATACCCGGATGGAATATACAATATACCTAGAACCGTAAATTTGTCGTCATTTTATAATATTTACTACCATTACAATTAGTACAGTTTCTTTTTGGGAAGATGAAATTAGCAAACAGTGCAAAAATCATCACATGGAAATTTTTCTTTTTGATTGTACGTTAAATTTAAAAACAAGTTGAAAATCTGGTAAATATTTATTATCTTGCTTTTTTGATAAAATATCTGGTAGATATTACATATCTTATTTTCCTATTTAATATCTGGTAGAAATTACATATCTTATTTTCCTTATTTAATATCTGGTAGATATTACCTATCTTATTTTCCTTATTTAATATCTGGTAGAAATAATGTATCCTTCTTTAATATCTGGTGGATATCACATACCTACCTTTCCTGACAGAATAACTGGTGATTTGGCTGGCAGGGCGTGGCCAGGTGATCTGTACGCTGCTGGCGGATGTAGGAAGATAATACTAAAAAAGTAAATAATACCTAATTTCATAATTAAATTATACACTTCGTTATTTGTTGATTGTTTATTCTATTATTTTTTTGGTTAAATTATATTTGATTTAAAATTGATGTAAATTCTAATTTTTAATGAGTGTAAATGAATATAATCTTAATTGATTAAATATACAGGATGATGTATAATGTTATATGAATCATTTTGGAGATCAAGGCTAAATTTAATTGAATTGGTTTTTATTGATATATCTCCTTTTTTAATGAATAGTACATTGTTAATTTAATACATTTTTTTAGTGGTCGTTATCGGTACGCGTGCCATGTATTTATTATAATTTGTATACGTATCGATTATTAACATTTGTTCCAATTTAAGCCAATTAGGCACTACTAACTCGCTGTCTCTATCTGCCCTCTGATTGGTCAGAACTCTGAGCCCCATCCTCCAATGGTCTCACTGTTCTGAGGTCAGTGTTGTTTGGGCTGCTGGAGAAGGTGCATGTCGTGTGTCTCCTCTCCTCCTCGTACTCGGTATTGCGGTGCTGAAATACTTACGGTGAAGAAAAGACTCGAACTATTTACCGATAAATTATAGAGCAAATAATTTATCGAGATGTAAAATTTACCGAAAAGGAAAATTATTGAAAATAACCATGTAAAAATTATAGGACGAACATTTTTTAAAGTAAATCAAATATTAGTTTCAAACTCCGTAGATTTTTTGTATTTTTAGAAATTGTTCATTTTATATATGATAGTAAATCAATCAGCTTGTATGAATAACGTATTTAATATTTTTAAGCCATTTCAATCTTTTGTTCATAAGATTATTGATATTTAAATAACATCTAAATATATCGTTGATAAAAATAATCAGTTTCAAAAAGAAGAAAATTAAAAATTATGTAAATTATTTATTAATGGGTAACATTAATTAATATATATATATATGTATAATATTTTTATCAGTGACAAAATTGAATAAAAAAATAAACTCCATATGTCATTTATATCCATTAATTTATTTATGAATATATTAAGTAAGTATCTATTTGTTTTCAATTAAATTATATAAATCGTACAAAATTTATTATAATTGAATGCGATTTAAATTATTTAATTGATCTCATATTAAAACGGTTACATATAAATAAAGAACTGCCGATGAAAACATAATATTGCTCTATTTTACGAACTTATATTATTTTAAAACATATATAATATTAATAACTTATTTTTCAAAATTTATTTTTTAATTCGTTCAAATTTTTTTTTAATTCATTCAAATTTTTTTTTCAATTCATTCATTTTTCAATTCATTCATTTTTCAATTCATTCATTTTTCAATTCATTCAAACCGCAATATTCATAGTCTATATTTCCCCCTCAACTAGAACACTGTTGAGGTGTTGCTGGGTGTTTTTCTGCTCTGTCCAATAATGCAGATAAAGCCCCATCGATTATGGTAATACCAGCCATGAATCCATGCCTGAAAAATGGCTTCAAGAAGTGAAGAAATGCAACTGGATTTGGGGAAGTAAATAATGACGTGTGGACAGCGCAGAGAATTGCGGTGAACTGCTGAAAGACTGCCAATAAATTGTCACTGAAAATATGTCAGTGAAGAATCAATTAACTGCCGAAAAACTACCGTTTAACTACTGTTAAACTGATGACTCATTCTCAATTGCAGTATAACTGCCTTAAAACTGCAGTATTACTGCCTTAAAACTGCAGTATTACTGCCAATTGATAAATTCCCGGTTAACACTTGGGAGTGAACAAATTATTACCGGAATTTAAATAAATATTAGTAATTTCAATTTTTATTTTTTTATTCATCATAAAAATAATTAGACACCCATTTGTTGAAATTAAAAATACTCTCAAAAAGAAGAAACATTGCAATAAACAACAAACGTGAGGCCATTATAGAGCTGTGTTAGAAGTAGGTATAGAATGAGATTAATTATCTTGGGCCGTACCGCACCGCGGGAATTTTTCCGCTCGGGTTCATCGTTTGGTAGACCGCGTGGCTTGGAGACTTCAACTGGTGAGTAAATGGAGAGTGAGTGAGTTGAGAGTGAGTAAGTTGTGAGTGAGTGAGTGTTGAGTGCGTGAGTGGGGAGAGTGTCTAAACAACCATCTCACATTGTGCCAACATGGGCACTAGATGGTTAGATGGGCAAGAGATGGCAGACTGAAAAGTAGCCTAGAAATTACATGAGGATAATGTGGTTTTCCATTCTCATGGAATGTTACCTTGGGAGAAGGTTGGTTCAATGTTGCGAATCCATCCCATTGAATTGTCATATTGGCCCAACCTGATTACTATATAGCGTATCAACAATATATGGTTGAAACTTCATTAACATATTGTGCCAGATGGTTTCAACATAACAGCCCATGCTGTCACCATGTTGGCCCATTTTGCAAATGCACAGTACCAATACGATTTGTCAACCATTAGCTTGTCTTGAGTGGAATGAGTGGAGTGAGAGTGAATGGAGTGAGTGAGTGGAGTGAGTTCACATAACTCTCGTATAACTCTAAAAGTGTTAATTCAATTTTTCTTGAATTTGGTGGGACGATTGGTCAATATCCAGGGACAATCTGGTAATTCTTAGGAGCAATCCATTGAAAGGTCAAGGTCAAGGTCATTCATAACTCAATAATTCAACCAAATCATCAGAAATTTGGTGAGACTATTGGTCATTATCTGGTTACCAGTTTATTAAATTTTAGGACTGATCAGGTTAAAGGTCAAGGTCATTTATAAGTGAAGGTATGCGCTCTACGTGTGCATGTCATCTAGTTTATATATAAAACTTATTTTATAGTATCATTAATAATACAATATATTGTATATCTTTTTAATAAAATATCTAATAATTCTTTAAACTGTTAATTATTTAATATATATCTTGCTATAACATATGGTATATATTTCTTTGAACAGTTAATCTATTTCTTGCTATATATGCTACATTTCTTTCTTCCTTCCCATCGTAAAAAACAAACAAACGATATACGAAGGGAATAATACAATAATTACAAGGGATAAGAGAATAACAATAATAAGAAGTAAGTACTTTGCTCTATTAATTTGAATGGAGTTAGCTAGGAGTTGTCGTATAGTTTCTCTATGATAAATTGTTATCAATATTTAAATATATAAATCGAAATTAATTAAAAAATTATGATATAAATCATGATTACAATGATTATATTTGTGATCACAGAATGGGAAAGTAACAACATCTTATAGGGCTGGTAAAGGCAAAGTGTACAGAATAGGGAAGTAACAACATCTTATAGGGCTGGTAAAGGCAAAGTGTACAGAATAGGGAAGTAATAACATCTTATAGAGCTGGTAAAGGCACAGTATACAGAATAGGGAAGTAACAACATCTTATAGGGCTGGTAAAGGCACAGTATACAGAATAGGGAAGTAACAACATCTTATAGGGCTGGTAAAGGCACAGTATACAGAATAGGAAAGTAACAACATCTTATAGGGCTGGTAAAGGCACAGTATACAGAATAGGGAAGTAACAGCATCTTATAGGGCTGGTAAAGGCACAGTATACAGAATAGGGAAGTAACAACATCTTATAGGGCTGGTAAAGGCACAGTATACAGAATAGGGAAGTAACAACATCTTATAGGGCTAGTAAAGGCACAGTATACAGAATAGGGAAGTAACATCATCTTATAGGGCTGGTAAAGGCACAGTATACAGAATAGGGAAGTAACAGCATCTTATACGGCTGTTAAAGGCACAGTATACAGAATAGGGATGTAACATCATCTTATAGGGCTGGTAAAGGCACAGTATACAGAATAGGGAAGTAACAACATCTTATAGGGCTGGTAAAGGCACAGTATACAGAATAGGGAAGTAACAGCATCTTATAGGGCTGGTAAAGGCACAGTATACAGAATAGGGAAGTAACATCATCTTATAGGGCTGGTAAAGGCACAGTATACAGAATAGGGAAGTAACAGCATCTTATACGGCTGTTAAAGGCACAGTATACAGAATAGGGAAGTAACAACATCTTATAGGGCTGGTAAAGGCACAGTATACAGAATAGGGAAGTAACAACATCTTATAGGGCTGGTAAAGGCACAGTATACAGATTAGGGAAGTAACAACATCTTATAGGGCTGGTAAAGGCACAGTACACAGAATAGGGAAGTAACAACATCTTATAGGGCTGGTGAATGCACAGTATACAGAATAGGGAAGTAACAACATCCTATAGGGCTGGTAAAGATACAGAATAGGGAAGTAACAACATCTTATAGGTCTGGTAAAGATACAGAATAGGGAAGTAACAACATCTTATAGGGCTGGTAAAGGCACAGTATACAGAATAGGGAAGTAACAACATCTTATAGTGCTGGTAAAGGCACAGTATACAGAATAGGGAAGTAACAACATCTTATACGGCTGGTAAAGGCACAGTATACAGAATAGAGAAGTAACAAAATTTAATAGGGCTGGTAAAGGCACAGTATACAGAATAAGGAAGTAACAGCATCTTATAGGGCTGGTAAAGGCACAGTATACAGAATAGGAAAGTAACAACATCTTATAGGGCTGGTAAAGGCACAGTATACAGAATAGGAAAGTAACAACATCTTATAGGGCTGATAAAGGCACAGTATACAGAATAGGGAAGTAACAGCATCTTATAGGGCTGGTAAAGGCACAGTATACAGAATAGGGAAGTAACAACATCTTATAGGGCTGGTAAAGGCACAGTATACAGAATAGGGAAGTAACAACATCTTATAGGGCTGGTAAAGGCACAGTATACAGAATAGGGAAGTAACAACATCTTATAGGGCTGGTAAAGGCACAGTATACATAATAGGGAAGTAACAGCATCTTATAGGGCTGGTAAAGGCACAGTATACAGAATAGGGAAGTAACAACATCTTATAGGGCTGATAAAGGCACAGAATACATAATAGGGAAGTAACAACATCTTATAGGGCTGATAAAGGCACAGAATACATAATAGGGAAGTAACAACATCTTATAGGGCTGGTAAAGGCACAGTACACAGAATAGGGAAGTAACATCATCTTATAGGGCTGGTAAAGGCACAGTATACAGAATAAGGAAGTAACAACATCTTATAGGGCTGGTAAAGATACAGAATATGGAAGTAACAACATCTTATAGGTCTGGTAAAGATACAGAATAGGGAAGTAACAACATCTTATAGGGCTGGTAAAGGCACAGTATACAGAATAGGGAAGTAACAACATCTTATAGTGCTGGTAAAGGCACAGTATACAGAATAGGGAAGTAACAGCATCTTATAGGGCTGGTAAAGGCACAGTATACAGAATAGGGAAGTAACAACATCTTATAGGGCTGGTAAAGGCACAGTATACAGAATAGGGAAGTAACAACATCTTATAGGGCTGGTAAAGGCACAGTATACAGAATAGGGAAGTAACAACATCTTATAGGGCTGGTAAAGGCACAGTATACATAATAGGGAAGTAACAGCATCTTATAGGGCTGGTAAAGGCACAGTATACAGAATAGGGAAGTAACAACATCTTATAGGGCTGGTAAAGGCACAGTATACAGAATAGGGAAGTAACAACATCTTATAGGGCTGATAAAGGCACAGTATACAGAATAGGGAAGTAACAACATCTTATAGGGCTGGTAAAGGCACAGTATACAGAATAGGGAAGTAACAGCATCTTATACGGCTGGTAAAGGCACAGTATACAGAATAGGGAAGTAACAACATCTTATAGGGCTGGTAAAGGCACAGTATACAGAATAGGGAAGTAACAACATCTTATAGGGCTGATAAAGGCACAGAATACATAATAGGGAAGTAACAGCATCTTATAGGGCTGGTAAAGGCACAGTATACAGAATAGGGAAGTAACAACATCTTATAGGGCTGGTAAAGGTACAGTATACAGAATAGGGAAGTAACAACATCTTACAGGGCTGGTAAAGGCACAGTATACAGAATAGGGAAGTAACAACATCTTATAGGGCTGGTGAATGCACAGTATACAGAATAGAGAAGTAACAACATCTTATAGGGCTGGTAAAGGCACAGTATACAGAATAGGGAAGTAACAGCATCTTATAGGGCTGGTAAAGGCACAGTATACAGAATAGGGAAGTAACATCATCTTATAGGGCTGGTAAAGGCACAGTATACAGAATAGGGAAGTAACAGCATCTTATACGGCTGTTAAAGGCACAGTATACAGAATAGGGAAGTAACAACATCTTATAGGGCTGGTAAAGATATAGAATAGGGAAGTAACAACATCTTATAGGGCTGGTAAAGGCACAGTATACAGAATAGGGAAGTAACAACATCTTATAGGGCTGGTAAAGGCACAGTATACAGAATAGGGAAGTAACAACATCTTATAGGGCTGGTAAAGGCACAGTATACAGAATAGGGAAGTAACAGCATCTTATACGGCTGTTAAAGGCACAGTATACAGAATAGGGAAGTAACAAAATCTAATAGGGCTGGTAAATGCACAGTATACAGAATAGGGAAGTAACAACATCTTATAGGGCTGGTAAAGGCACAGTATACAGAATAGGGAAGTAACAACATCTTATAGTGCTGGTAAAAGCACAGTATACAGAATAGGGAAGTAACAACATCTTATAGGGCTGGTAAAGGCACAGTATACAGAATAGGGAAGTAACAGCATCTTATAGGGCTGGTAAAGGCACAGTATACAGAATAGGGAAGTAACATCATCTTATAGGGCTGGTAAAGGCACAGTATACAGAATAGGGAAGTAACAGCATCTTATACGGCTGTTAAAGGCACAGTATACAGAATAGGGAAGTAACAACATCTTATAGGGCTGGTAAAGATACAGAATAGGGAAGTAACAACATCTTATAGGTCTGGTAAAGATACAGAATAGGGAAGTAACAACATCTTATAGGGCTGGTAAAAGCACAGTATACAGAATAGGGAAATAACAACATCTTATAGGGCTGGTAAAGGCACAGTATACAGAATAGGGAAGTAACAGCATCTTATAGGGCTGGTAAAGGCACAGTATACAGAATAGGGAAGTAACATCATCTTATAGGGCTGGTAAAGGCACAGTATACAGAATAGGGAAGTAACAGCATCTTATACGGCTGTTAAAGGCACAGTATACAGAATAGGGAAGTAACAACATCTTATAGGGCTGGTAAAGATACAGAATAGGGAAGTAACAACATCTTATAGGTCTGGTAAAGATACAGAATAGGGAAGTAACAACATCTTATAGGGCTGGTAAAGGCACAGTATACAGAATAGGAAAGTAACAACATCTTATAGGGTTGGTAAAGGCACAGTATACAGAATAGGGAAGTAACAACATCTTATAGGGCTGGTAAAGGCACAGTATACAGAATAGGGAAGTAACAATATCTTATAGGGCTGGTAAAGGCACAGTATACAGAATAGGGAAGTAACAACATCTTATAGGGCTGGTGAATGCACAGTATACAGAATAGGGAAGTAACAACATCTTATAGGGCTGGTAAAGATACAGAATAGGGAAGTAACAACATCTTATAGGGCTGGTAAAGGCACAGTATACAGAATAGAGAAGTAACAACATCTTATAGTGCTGGTAAAGGCACAGTATACAGAATAGGGAAGTAACAGCATCTTATAGGGCTGGTAAAGGCACAGTATACAGAATAAGGAAGTAACAACATCTTATAGGGCTGGTAAAGGCACAGTATACAGAATAGGGAAGTAACAACATCTTATAGGGCTGGTAAAGGCACAGTATACAGAATAGGGAAGTAACAACATCTTATAGGGCTGGTAAAGGCACAGTATACAGAATAGGGAAGTAACAACATAAAGGCACATATTACTATAATAAAAGTGTTTTCTGTCTGTCCGTCACACTAACATAATAATACGCTTGGCAAGCAGCTGATAGCATGGATAGGAAATTATTCTGATATCAGTTCAGTAAATGGTTACAAAATCTAAATTAAATTATACTTTATTTAATTGAAAATATTGGAGTAAAAGCGGAACCAGGGATAATAATTATTGCATAAAATGACTTTTTACAATACCCATCAAATTAATTCAGTATCACCTTCATTCTTGACGGCACGCGAGCACTACTTCAGATATTGATAATCTCTCCATGAGAATGTTAATACATGTGAGTTTTGGCATTTGCGCCATTCCCATTTTTAATATTCCATGAATGCGGTGAGATAATGTGATCATCAGGGTTTGCTAATTAGCATTTGGTATTTGGTGTGATGCCGTAAGTGAAAAATAATCAGACTGGCATTCAATAATATAACTCTTTGTGTTGGGGAAGATATTCATTGATTGGCTATCTATTTTATATACCATGGGGATACGTAGTTATTGTGAAAAAGAAGTGTGCACTTTATTGTAGACTATTGTATTGATGTGCACTTTGTTGTAGACTATTGTATTGATGTGCACTTTGTTGTAGACTATTGTATTGATGTGCACTTTGTTGTAGACTATTGTATTGATGTGCACTTTGTTGTAGACTGTTGTGCTGATGTGCACTTTGTTGTAGACTATTGTATTGATGTGCACTTTGTTGTAGACTATTGTATTGATGTGCACTTTGTTGTAGACTGTTGTGCTGATGTGCACTTTGTTGTAGACTATTGTGCTGATGTGCACTTTGTTGTAGACTATTGTATTGATGTGCACTTTGTTGTAGACTATTGTATTGATGTGCACTTTGTTGTAGACTATTGTATTGATGTGCACTTTGTTGTAGACTATTGTATTGATGTGCACTTTGTTGTAGACTGTTGTGCTGATGTGCACTTTGTTGTAGACTATTGTGCTGATGTGCACTTTGTTGTAGACTATTGTATTGATGTGCACTTTGTTGTAGACTATTGTATTGATGTGCACTTTGTTGTAGACTATTGTATTGATGTGCACTTTGTTGTAGACTATTGTATTGATGTGCACTTTGTTGTAGACTGTTGTGCTGATGTGCACTTTGTTGTAGACTATTGTGCTGATGTGCACTTTGTTGTAGACTATTGTATTGATGTGCACTTTGTTGTAGACTATTGTATTGATGTGCACTTTGTTGTAGACTATTGTATTGATGTGCACTTTGTTGTAGACTATTGTATTGATGTGCACTTTGTTGTAGACTGTTGTGCTGATGTGCACTTTGTTGTAGACTATTGTGCTGATGTGCACTTTGTTGTAGACTATTGTATTGATGTGCACTTTGTTGTAGACTATTGTATTGATGTGCACTTTGTTGTAGACTATTGTATTGATGTGCACTTTGTTGTAGACTATTGTATTGATGTGCACTTTGTTGTAGACTATTGTGCTGATGTGCACTTTGTTGTAGACTATTGTGCTGATGTGCACTTTGTTGTAGACTATTGTGTTGATGTGCACTTTGTTGTAGACTATTGTGTTGATGTGCACTTTATTGTAGACTATTGTATTGATGTGCACTTTGTTGTAGACTATTGTGTTGATGTGCACTTTATTGTAGACTATTGTATTGATGTGCACTTTGTTGTAGACTATTGTGTTGATGTGCACTTTATTGTAGACTATTGTATTGATGTGCACTTTATTGTAGACTATTGTGTTGAAGTGCACTTTATTGTAGACTATTGTGTTGATGTGCACTTTATTGTAGACTATTGTATTGATGTGCACTTTGTTGTAGACTATTGTATTGATGTGCACTTTATTGTAGACTATTGTATTGATGTGCACTTTGTTGTAGACTATTGTGTTGATGTGCACTTTGTTGTAGACTATTGTGTTGATGTGCACTTTATTGTAGACTATTGTATTGATGTGCACTTTGTTGTAGACTATTGTATTGAAGTGCACTTTATTGTAGACTATTGTATTGATGTGCACTTTATTGTAGACTATTGTATTGAAGTGCACTTTATCGTACATTCGGTTATATGGTTTTATTCATACAATTTAGAAAATAAGTTGGTATTAATTTTCAATGTCTAATATTGTTCAAATCAACCAAAACAGAGTATTTTTTACCGGCACATTGTCTGTTATTGTCCATTACGGTAAATAGTGATGGTATTTTATCGTAAAATATCTTAGTCGTGGGAATTTTTTGTTAAACTGTCCGACGAAAGACGAACAGCTTTTAATGATAATTTCGATCAGTTTTCCGTCAGTTTTTTTTTATCATCTTAGAGATCATTGTAGAGAAATGATCTTTTTGTCATTGTGGAGAAATGATCTTTTTGTCATTGTGGAGAAATGATCTTCTTGTCATTGTGGAGAAATGATCTTTTTGTTATTGTAGAGAAATGATCTTTTTGTCATTGTAGAGAAATGATCTTTTTGTCATTGTGGAGAAATGATCTTTTTGTCATTGTGGAGAAATGATCTTCTTGTCATTGTGGAGAAATGATCTTCTTGTCATTGTAGAGAAATGATCTTTTTGTCATTGTAGAGAAATGATCTTTTTGTCATTGTAGAGAAATGATCTTTTTGTCATTGTAGAGAAATGATCTTCTTGTCATTGTAGAGAAATGATCTTCTTGTCATTGTAGAGAAATGATCTTTTTGTCATTGTAGAGAAATGATCTTCTTGTCATTGTAGAGAAATGATCTTCTTGTCATTGTAGAGAAATGATCTTCTTGTCATTGTAGAGAAATGATCTTTTTGTCATTGTAGAGAAATGATCTTTTTGTCATTGTGGAGAAATGATCTTTTTGTCATTGTAGAGAAATGATCTTCTTGTCATTGTAGAGAAATGATCTTCTTGTCATTGTAGAGAAATGATCTTTAGATCATCGTGTACCATAAACTGTCGATAGGTATAGTTATTCTACTAGAATGCTCTCTCATAGCCCAGGCAAGAAGGATTAAATCCTGGGATATGAAGGGAATATCCCGGGCAAGAAGAATTTATTCCTGGGATAATAAGGGAATATCCCAGGCAAGAAGAATTTATTCCTGGGATATATAGGGAATATCCCAGGCAAGAAGTTTTTATTCCTGGTATTATCCGTTAATATCCTAGGATATAAATCCTTCTGGCTTAGGGTTATTCCCTTGGTATCCTAGGAATATATTCTTCTTGCCTGGGACATTTTAGTTTTTGATGATAGTATCTGCCTCGCGTACGTATGACTAGATTCAAATCCAAGGCTTGTGCTATCTGATACGTCCAAATTGCAGTCCGTGCTATCGGACGTCGATCTTCCTTTTGTAGCTACTGTGTTTGACGAGATGTTGATTGAACGTATGTTGATTCACCATACGACATGCTTGTTCACCATACGACATGCTTGTTCACCATACGCCATTTTGATTGAACATAAGAAGTGGTCAGTTTTCACAGATGGAACTTGATGATAAGAAATACAATTTATATATAAGATATATATACGAGTGTCACGGGACTTGAAAGAAACGGGTATAAATATAAAGGTTTTACTGTAGGAAAAAAGATGTCATTCAAAAAGATCGAAAGGAAACTATTTATTAATTAAACTTATTGTTTTCTTGAAGATTATTAAATGCAAATGGAATATATTTATCAATATTTATTCGTTCCTGTGGCTCATTCAACATTTTTAATGTTTGATGAACTATAGTAGTAATATTTTTTATTTTTGTTATGTTGAAATGATATTTCAAAACACGATATTTTTTTAAATAACCAAAGAAAGAAAATTTAGAAGTGGAAAATCAGGTTCAAATTTACAAAATCTGGAAATAATTTTGCCAAAACTGTTCTTATTAAACAAACATGGTTATTGAATCATCCTACCAGCTATAGTAGTATTTCGTATGATTTTTCATATAATTTTTTTCTTACATTTTACGTGAGAATTAAGTTTGAAAAGTTATGTAAGTTATGAATTATTGGACGGTGTCACATTTTCGATCATAGAAGAAAAATAATTAGTATAATATTTAAGATTTCAAATGAAATAAATCTTGAATATAATTCTAATTAGTTTTCTTCTATGATCGAAAATGTGGGGTGTCCGATGATTCGTAACTTAACCCAAATGTTTAAAATGGGATGACAAATTAAAAAATTCTGGTTAGTATGACCGTACTCGGGTAGTGGGGGATAACACAGGTGAATTTTAGGTCAATCTAAAATTTCTAAAGGTCAGATTGACTCATGACCTGTACTAACACCAACTATCCGTGCACTGTGAGTGTTCTCCTAATGTGTAAACTTCAAATTAGAATTTTACGAATGTAAACAAAAAAAATTATTTCTCTACTGGAACTAAATTTTTTTTAATTTACCAAAAAAATTAAATTTCAAGCCCCATAGAAAGGAAATGTTCCCATGCATATTATATCATTTCTTTTATATTGTCATACATTAAATCTTTATTAATTCTACGAATTAAATTATGCCAACAATTCCAATGGGAAAAGACGGTAAAGATAATAATAAAAAAAATTATAATGTAGGTAGAATGAAGGAAATAGAATTAAATGGAAAAAATACTGTCTATAAATATATTTTTTTTTCTATTTCCGTTTTTCAAATGGATTTAATAGTTATTTTAGCTAATAAAAAGAATATGTTCTATGCTCTTCTTTAAAGTTTAATGGTATTGTTTAATTATATTATACAGTTATGTAGTTAGAGAATAAAGGAGAATATAGCGAAGGAGATATCTAACATAACTCCTCCATAGTGAATGTAGAGTCCTGAGTGAGAAAGTACCCTCTATAGTGAACAAATTTTATAACACTTCATGGCAACTCGAGAATATTTGTTCACTATAAGGGGTAGTTCTCTTACTAAGGACTCTACATTCACAATAGAGTATGGGCCACAAAAATGTTTCCGCTTTTTCAAATACTTGTAAATCGTTAGCCAATGGACGGGAAAACTGTATCTTGGTCTCTTTTTCTCCGTCTCTTATTGTACTATTAACTGGTAAAAACAATTTTGAACTGATGGACATAGTTTAAGAACAGGTAAGCAAAGAGTGAGGGTGATTATTTTTGTCATTGCGCGAAGGTTATTCTTAGAGCTAACTCTGTGATTTTACTTACGGAATAAAATAAATAAAAAGGAATAAATTATAATAGTATACATTATAATATAGGCTGCTTACACTTCTTCCTTGGAAACTATTTTGAAATAGAACAACTTCAGTGACATTTTGATCTCATTGAAGTTTTCACTCTGAATATTCGTTCTTCGCTTGTTCATTGCATGGTTAAGGCCCGCTTCACACTTACATTTCTAATACCGCGGAAAAAAAGCTATTCTTGAAATCTGTTCACACTTGCGTTTTTTATCGCTGAAGGAAAAATATCTACTTATTTACCTTTGCAAATTAAAGCGGCAGTTATTTATTTATTTATTTATTTATCATCTTGTTATTCGCATAACTGAAAAAGTATTCAACCAAATTGCCTGAAATTTGGTGGAACGATTGGTCAATATGCAGGTCATTATTAGAATTTGGGAGCGAACAGATTAAAGGTCAAGGTTCTTTAAAAGTGGCGGAAAAGGTATGCACTCTACGAGTACACGTTATCTAGTTATGTATTTATATCCCACCCTATTAACATGGTATTACAATTTAACGTTCGTTATCAGTTAGAATCATTTTGTGGCACATTTTCTTCTCGTCTTTCCGTTTTAGGGCAAAACCCGCGCACGGAAATTAACCCAAACAACTGGTGTGACAGACACAGATTAAACCTTTTTACAGGCGGTAATAAAGCCTTATTATTTGTATGTGAAGTTAAAGACCAAGTGAGGTGAAAGATGGTTGCATTTTTTTTAAAGAATATTTTTAAATTATTTTTTCTTAAGAATTATTTTTTTTTATTCATAAGTTTTTTCTTTATTAATCATTATACTAATAATGATTAAAAAAGGAGAATATTTAATCTCAAAGTTTAAATATTAATCAAAAATTATAAAATTTATTCGAGTAAAAGTTGAATAATATTTTCCTTTAAATTATTAAAATTGAAAATATTTTTAATTTTAATTGGTATCCCTAATACCTGCAGGTATCATGGATACCAATTAATTAAAAGGTTAATCAATAAAATAACAAGTTAATTTTTAAATTATAATTTTCTTTCCTCGATTTAAATAAATTTAATTATTTTGATGCTTTTTATAGTAAATTTTATCGGGTATTTACTTCACATATATTAGTTACTGTCACTTAGCACTACTTTATTCATATTTCTTTGATCCAGTTTTTCCAGTATCTTGTTGACAATTTAATCGCTCTGCTACGTATCAAGTACCGTACCGCTATTAGGTACCGTACTGCGATTATTTACCCCGTATATGCTATAGCTACGGCGGACGCGGACCGTATTGCGGCAGATAGTCCGGTAACGAACCACTTGTTCAACTTTCTGCACCAGTCATTTAGACGGTTTAAGTTCCAGCTGTATAATTACGTGAGATAGTTGCAAAGGACTTTGGAGTTGAAGTGGAGGAGATTTTGACTTTTTTTTTATGGTAGAAAATTTCGGTTTGAAATATATCTTGTTTTGATAGTGTTTTATTTATGTTTACTTTTATTGTTATTGATAACTTTTATCTTCATAAAATACTAGTTAATAATCGATTACAAAATTGAAATAATTTCCTTCACAAAATTTGAAAAGCGATCAAAAATTCAAAAAAATTATTTTTTAGAACCGAAAAAATTGAACAATATGTAAAAAAATTAAAAATTGTTATAAAATAATTAAAATTTGAATATTATCCTCAGTATTCAAAAATATATTTAATAAAAATTTTAAAATAAATAAAATCATATTTTTTGAATTATTTTTGTTATAATCATTCATTACAAAAATTAATAAAACAATATAAAAAATGTTATTATTAGATAGCACCGTGTAATAACAATAATTTTTATATAGTTTTTTTCTTATATGACCGAAGATGTAGTACTGACCGATAACTGAACCAATAGCCATACAAACAATGAAGTAAAGTAGCATGCATCTCCACAGTGTCTCTTTTATAGCTTTGTTATTATGTGTGTCACATCCTCCCTCTTTATTATCTCCTTCTCTCTCTCTTCCTTCTGTTATTGTCCTTATTATCGTACCTCCCCTTTATTATCGATGCTATCTGTTTATTCTATTTGCTGAAGGTAATCCCCCCTATGAATAGGGTAAAGCTCCTAGTTATCGACCGGTTCCACATAATCGATCATATAAAATAATTAAGAACTTACCCTGTAGTAATTATAAGGGTTGTGACAATATGCTTTTAAAGTCATAGAGAATATTAGAGGAGAATTTAAGAGTATTGAATGGTTCTACACCAGCGGTATATAGTATTCGATACCATTTCATTTCGTCTGTGATATTCTTAAGATCTATGATGTTAAAAGCATATTGTCACAACACTACAAATAACATTAGTAATTATATCGTATGGAAAGGGACAATATGCTTTTAAAATCATAAATCTCAAGAATATCACAGACGAAATGAAATGGTATCGAATACTATATACCGCTAGTGTAGAACCATTCAATACTCTTTAATTCTCCTACAATATTCTCTATGATTTTAAAAGCATATTGTCACAACCCTATTAATATATTCCTTTTAAAATAGGTAGACAATCAATGAGTTAATTAAATTATTTAGGGGGAGAATGAAATATGGGGTAACTTTTTTCATCGCATGGGGGGAGAAATCAATACGTGTGTATAATTGTGAATTACTTATAACTATAAATTACCAAAACAGTACTTGTTGTTCATCTATTGCTAAATCCTTTATTATAAATGGTTTATAATTAAATGCAAATTAGTATTATTAATTCACGTATACAGATTTAACAGAGTTATTTCCAATTATTTGCCCGTTTTATATAACGGGGTTTTTACTAGAATTTATTACCCGTTATTATGTTACTTTTAGTGAACTCAATTTAAATTTATTTTTCTGTGTGAACTTATATTATTTTTTATAAATAAAATACATATAAAATTGAATAAATACAGGGGAATTAAAATATCAAGTCAATATATTCCCGTGCGTATCATAGTTACATTCTTCATGTTTAATACCCGTAGTGTAAAAGCGAACACCAAATAAATAAACACACGACGGGTATTATTAGGACATATTCTGATATAAATAAACACACGTCAGGTATTATAAGGATAGATTCTGAAATAAATAAACACACGACGGGTATTATTAGGATAGATTCTGAAATAAATAAACAAACAACTGGTATTATTAGGATAGATTCTGAAATAAATGAACACACGGCAGGTATTATTAGGATAGATTCTGAAATAAATAAACAAACAACTGGTATTATTAGGATAGATTCTGAAATAAATAAACACACGGCAGATATTATTAGGATAGATTCTGAAATAAATTATCAAACAACTGGTATTATTAGGATAGATTCTGAAATATCTATGAATAAGAAACAATGGTTATAACAATAACTAGTGTTTTGGTTACTGTCTTATGTTAATCATATGCATGATAGTGATGTGTACTATCAGAGAGAAAGGTTTGGGTAATGTTGAAGATGGTATTAGAATAATAGTCATGTTTGCCATTCACTGGAGAACGATATCATGTTCGTCGTTTTATGTATAGTTGAATTTCATGTTCATTTTATAAATAACTTAATTTCATGTTCATTTTATAAATCACTTAATTTCATGTTCATGAAATCACTTAATTTCATGTTCATTTTATAAATCACTTAATTTCATGTTCATTTTATAAATCACTTAATTTCATGTTCATGAAATCACTTAATTTCATGTTCATTTTATAAATCACTTAATTTCATGTTCATTTTATAAATCACTTAATTTCATGTTCATGAAATCACTTAATTTCATGTTCATTTTATAAATCACTTAATTTCATGTTCATGAAATCACTTAATTTCATGTTCATTTTATAAATCACTTAATTTCATGTTCATTTTATAAATAACTTAATTTCATGTTCATATAATAAATCACTTAATTTCATGTTCATATTATAAATCACTTAATTTCATGTTCATTTTATAAATCACTTAATTTCATGTTCATTTTATAAATCACTTAATTTCATGTTCATATTATAAATCACTTAATTTCATGTTCATTTTATAAATCACCTAATTTCATGTTCATGTTATAAATAACTTAATTTCATGTTCATTTTATAAATCACTTAATTTCATGTTATCAATACTATTACCGTACCTGTTGTTCAATCAGTGATTGTTCAATTAAAATAATGGATTATATTTAAATGCAAACATATACATATACAATATATTCAATTTATCAAAATAATATTTATTACTTCCAAGAGTAAAAACTTTTATATTTTCAATTATTAATATTAGTGTGACTCGTATCAATGATACTACAGCAAATTATTAGTTTTTTTTTTCAATAATCACAGTTTCTTTGATTTTTCAATTTACACCAACTTTATGAGGCGCTGTTGATGGAATGACTGTTTAACCCATTTTGTGACGGACAGACAGACAGACAGACAGACAGACAGACAGACAGACTGACGCGGCTCTAATAACAGTATAGATTTAATATCATGTTCATATTATAATTAATGTACCCAGAGAATGTACGTAATACTATTACAATTTTTTAAGCCATACTTTCAATATCTGGTCATAAATTAGAGAATTTAAAGGAGATCTCAACTATAAAATCATGAGCTGGTCTCTAATGCTATATATTTTTTCTTGTATTTATAGGGTTATCACAGTTATACATTGATTTCAACAACATAATCCCTCGATGTTCCCTCTGTGTTCTCTCGATGTTCCCTCTGTGTTCCCTCGATGTTCCCTCTGTGTTCTCTCGATGTTCCCTCTGTGTTCTCTCAGTGTTCCCTGTACGTTGGTTATTACAGACAGGTTGTGACGGAGAAAAGTGTTGCCAGTAGTCTGTTGGTGTCAGATTTAATGTGATGAATGAACTAACATCTACCTTCTGTGCTTCTTTGCTTGCTTGTCTGCTTGTTTTGATCTTTGATTGTTTGCTTGTTTGGATTTTTGCTTGTCTGCTTGTTTGCTTGTTTGTATTTTTTGTTTGAATTGATTGTTTTCCTCATTTGCTTGGTTGTTCGATAGTTTGGTATATTTGCTTGGCAGTTTGCTTGGTAATTTGCTTGGTAGCTTGATTGGTAGCTTGATTGGTAGCTTCATTGGTAGTTTGCTTGGCAGTTTGCTTGGTAGTTTGCTTGGTAGCTTGCTGGTTTAATGATTTGTTTACCTCGTTTACATGTTCTTGTTTAATGCTGGTTGTTTAGGCTGTTTGTTTCTGTAAATTTGTTTGTTTATTTTATTGTTTATTTAATTAATTGTGTGGATATTGTAACAGAAAATTCTTTGTTACTTGCTTGTAATTTATTAAATTCCTTTCTATTCACATTTGAACATTTTCTGTATGCACTAGAAAAATAAACAGCTCCAACTGATGCACCCAGGTGTTTCGAGTTCACCCTATGGCTTTGACTCTAAAGTGCATCCAAACTATTGTTTGGATGCACTAAAGTGCATAGGTTCGATGCACTTTAGTGCTCAGCTATAAGTTGGTTAAAATGATAAGGAAATTCTCATCATTTTAGTAAAGGAAAATTTGAGAGACTAAAGTGCATCGAACTGATGCACTTTCAAGCCTAACTGCATCCAAATTTTAGTTTGATGCACTAAAGTGTCTCGCTTTAGAGACAAAGCCATAGGGTGAACTCGAAACACTTGGGTGCATCAGAATTTCCCTCAGAGCGAGAAATTAAAATACATTTGAAAAAAAAAAAACCTGAAGTTGATGGGCACACGTGGAGTGCATATCTCCGACGCCGCTTATAAATGACCTTGGCCATCCAATAATCTAGAGTTATAAATGACCTTGACCTTTGACCCGATCACTCCCAAAATTCTACCAGATGATTCCTGGATATTGACCAATCGTCCCACCAAATATCATGCAATTTGATTTAATATGTTTTGAGCCATAAATGACCTTGATCTTGACCTTTGACTGGATCTACCAGATGATTCATGTACATAAACAAATTGTCCCACCAAATTTCATGCAAATTTTTCGAATACTTTTTGAGTTATTCGACCAACAAGATGACAAGTAAATAGATAAAAAATAAATAAAAGGTAAATCTAATAAATATAACTTAATAATTACAATTAAACAATGAACATAATTATGAATCAAAAAAATTATAATTTCATTGAAATATAAAAGATTAAAGAGAAAAAATAATCAAACTAAAATCAATCAGCATATTGAAAAAAAAAATCAAGCCCTGTTAGACCATATAAGTTTAATAGGAACAATATATATTACTATGAATAAATAATAAAATGATTAATTATAATGAAACACAATTAAACAATGAATATAATTATAAATAAAAACTACAATTGCTTCTGTCTCCATACGAATGAACTCAACAGTTGGAATTAATTTCAAAAATGAAACTTTTAATACAAATGGTCAAAGTTTTGATGTATTTATGAATAGAAAGCGAGGCGATGGGGCCACAATGAAATGTGTGGCTGGAAATTGGAGAGAAGGGTTAAAGGGGACCAACAAAAGGCATAGGGTGTTGTATATTAGAAATATATACTAATTATTAATATCTTGTGTGGGGTAAGTGCCGATTTATCAGTCGGTTTACCATTTTCGGTCAAATAAGAAAAAACTATAAAATAATTTTTATTTTTATTGGTATCCGTGATCCCTGCTGGTATCATGGATACTAATTTGGTATCATGGATACCAGTATAAGCAATTAAAGTTAATATTATATACATTCTTCTTCCTTGCCCAATAGAGTTGCCAAATGTCACCAGAGGAATCTCCCAAGACAGTCTAATTATTACAATGTTGAATAACATCACCCCATAATCACTATCCTAACTACATTGTCCCTCCCTTTACAACCCATTGCAACACATTAGCCAACCCATATCCACTATCTTGCAATGGGCACAGCTATACATCATCTCGAACGCTAAGCCTGCAGTCCCGAATATTATCTCCGATGTACCTCCCGCGCTAGGCCATAGCACTAATCTGCTGAATTATCTTCACACACAGAGACCTATTTACTCAATTAGCTGGTGTGAAACTAAGCCTAGAACAGTTAGGTACTATCGGAGAAAAGATGTTCTATCTGAGAAAAGATGTACTATCTGAGAAAAGATGTACTATCTGAGAAAAGAGTCATGGTGTACTATCAGAAAAAGAGTCACTGTGATGGTGTACTATCAGAGAAAAGAGTCACTGTGATGATGTACTATCAGAGAAAAGAGTCACTTTGATGATGTACTATCAGAGAAAAGAGTCACTGTGATGATGTACTGTCAGAGAAAAGAGTCACTGTGATGATGTACTGTCAGAGAATAGAGTCACTGTGATGATGTACTATCAGAGAAAAGAGTCACTGTGATGATGTACTATCAGAGAAAAGAGTCACTGTGATGATGTACTATCAGAGAAAAGAGCCACTGTGGTGATGTACTATCAGAGAAAAGAGTCACTGTGATGATGTACTATCAGAGAAAAGAGTCACTGTGATGATGTACTATCAGAGAAAAGAGTCACTGTGATGATGTACTATCAGAGAAAAGAGTCACTATCAAGACCACAATTTAAGATTCTAAATATTTTAATTTGATCGACCATAATTTAAAAAATAAATTCTAAAAAGACTATATATTTTCATTTCGACACAATTCTCAACAATATATTCCCTTATTTCTAATAGCATTCTGCAGTTCGAAATCAATAAGAGATAATAGCAACGTTAGTCCGGTCTATCTGTGTTGTTTATGACTTCATATAGAGACAAAGACCAGCAATAGACTAATCGAGAGACCATCGCTAGGACTGACTGCAGATAAGATGGTGGATCCCAAGCCTGAGTCTCATCTTCCGATATATCGTCTATTGAAGTAAAAAGGACTTCAGTTGCTTTTTTGGAATTTTGAAATGCGGTTTTAGTTTTTTCAAAATGTTGATTAAGGAAGATTGAGAGAGAAAGTTATGGTGGGCCATAGAAGAGTGAGAGAGAAAGTTATGGTGGGCCATAGAGCATCGAGAGGGATCTCTCTAAATCTTCTATGGCCCCACCATATCTCCCTCTTTGGGTACTATAAAAAGAAGAATTGATTAAATAAATTGAAAAGGTTAAAAAAACAGTTTTTTATATATTTTTGTTGAAACAAGTATAACACAATATATTGTTTTTAGACATACAGTAAAGCCAGTACTAGGGTAAGTCCCAAGTTATCGGACAGTTCCACATTTGCGCTCATAAATAAGTATTACACCTGCAGGTATCATAGGAACCTTTGATATAGAATTTAAATAATAATTATTATGTACTCCTTTTTTATTTGATCGAAAATATCAACCCATCCAATAACTCAGAACTTACCCTAAAAATTTAACTCATCTAGGGTAGGTTACGAATTATCGATCAGTTTCACCATCTTCGGTCATATAAAAAAAAACGTATAATAATTATCTTTTATTTTTATTATATCGTTTATTCTCATTTGACCGAAGCTGTGAAACAGACCGATAATTCATATTTTACCCCATTAAAAACACATTTCGTCAAATGCTCCTTCGTGTTCTATTATTTTCAGCACAGAGCAGCCTAGCCCCAACTGAGTCAATAGAGTACGTAGGTCATTCCTTCTAGCTGTTTCCTGGCACTGATTTATGATGTCATTAATGAAATAACTGCAGAAAATTATCAACAGTTTATCATTCTTCCTGTTTTCTTTAGAATCTGTCCTAATACTACCCGTCGTGATTTTTAAGAACCTATCCTAATACTACCCGTCGTGTGTTTATTTATTTGGTGTCCCCTTTACACTACGGGTATTAAACATGAAGAATGTAACTATGATACGCACGGGAATATATTGATATGAAATTTACATTATGGTACCTATTGAATTTTTCATAAACTATAGCCTATTTTAACGGACTATAACCATGAGGCTATATTATATCTACAGGCTATATATTAACCATCTCCGTGTACCTATAGCAGGCTATATTAATTTAACCATATTAATCTATATAAGAGGCTATATCAACCATAGCCCAAATAACTATATTGACCTATAACCATGAATATTTTATATTCTAAATATACATATATATTTTTTTTGGTGGGGCACAGCGAGCTTCTATAACGAACTACACTGCATTACTCGTCTTGTTCGTAGATACATAGCTTCTATAACGAACTACACTGCATTACTCGTCTTGTTCGTAGATACATAGCTTCTACAACGAGCTACACTGCATTACTCGTCTTGTTCGTAGATACATAGCTTCTATAACGAACTACACTGCATTACTCGTCTTGTTCGTAGATACATAGCTTCTATAACGAACTACACTGCATTACTCGTCTTGTTCGTAGATAAATAGCTTCTATAACGAACTACACTGTATTACTCGTCTTGTTCGTAGATAAATAGCTTCTACAACGAGCTACACTGTATTACTCGTC
The DNA here is from genome assembly GCA_947561585.1 of Caprella mutica. Lineage (NCBI taxonomy): Eukaryota > Metazoa > Arthropoda > Malacostraca > Amphipoda > Caprellidae > Caprella > Caprella mutica. Next base: position 25,300 of record CANNZV010003913.1, on the reverse strand, counting down.
TTGTTCGTAGATACATAGCTTCTACAACGAGCTACACTGTATTACTCGTCTTGTTCGTAGATACATAGCTTCTACAACGAGCTACACTGTATTACTCGTCTTGTTCGTAGATACATAGCTTCTACAACGAGCTACACTGTATTACTCGTCTTGTTCGTAGATACATAGCTTCTATAACCAACTACACTGTATTACTCGTCTTGTTCGTAGATACATAGCTTCTATAACCAACTACACTGTATTACTCGTCTTGTTCGTAGATACATAGCTTCTATAACCAACTACACTGTATTACTCGTCTTGTTCGTAGATACATAGCTTCTATAACGAGCTACACTGTATTACTCGTCTTGTTCGTAGATACATAGCTTCTATAACCAACTACACTGTATTACTCGTCTTGTTCGTAGATACATAGCTTCTATAACCAACTACACTGTATTACTCGTCTTGTTCGTAGATACATAGCTTCTATAACCAACTACACTGTATTACTCGTCTTGTTCGTAGATACATAGCTTCTACAACGAGCTACACTGCATTACTCGTCTTGTTTGTAGACACATAGCTTCTACAACGAGCTACACTGCATTACTCGTCTTGTTCGTAGATACATAGCTTCTACAACGAGCTACACTGCATTACTCGTCTTGTTCGTAGTTACATAGCTTCTACAACGAGCTACACTGCATTACTCGTCTTGTTCGTAGATACATAGCTTCTACAACGAGCTACACTGCATTACTCGTCTTGTTCGTAGATACATAGCTTCTACAACGAGCTACACTGCATTACTCGTCTTGTTCGTAGATACATAGCTTCTACAACGAGCTACACTGCATTACTCGTCTTGTTCGTAGATACATAGCTTCTACAACGAGCTACACTGCATTACTCGTCTTATTCGTAGATACATAGCTTCTACAACGAACTACACTGTATTACTCGTCTTGTTTTTAGACACATAGGTTCTACAACGAACTACACTGTATCACTCGTCTTGTTCGTAGAAACATAGCTTCTACAGCAAACTACACTGCATTACTCGTCTTGTTCGTAGATACATAGCTTCTACAACGAACTACACTGTATTACTCGTCTTGTTCGTAGAAACATAGCTTCTACAGCAAACTACACTGTTGTATTACTGTAGTAACTATACTGTTGTTCGTAGTACTATAGTGACTATACACTGCTATAGTACGAACTACACTGAACTGCTCGTGTTCGTAATTATCTTTGATAGCTTCTTCCTTAATTCGCTTTATGTTCTGGATGGTAGGCAGAAGAAATTATTTTTCTAATTGAAGCTAAGCTCTAAAACAGTAATTTGAGGCAAGAGCAGCTAGTCTGACCCAGCAGAGGAGAACAAGCATTTGCTGGGAGTTACTTTGCTAGTTTGACCCAGCAGAGGAGAACAAGCATTTGCTGGGAGTTACTTTGCTGGGAGTTACTTTGCAAGGAGTTACTTTGCTGGGAGTTACTTTACTGGGAGTTACTTTGCTGGGAGTAAATTTCCTGGGAGTTACTTTTGCTATGAGTTACTTGGTTAGAAGTTACTTTGCTAGGAGTTACTTTGCTAGGAGTTACTTTGCTGGGAGTAAATTTCCTGGGAGTTACTTTTGCTATGAGTTACTTGGTTAGAAGTTACTTTGCTAGGAGTTACTTTGCTAGAAGTTACTTTGCTAGGAGTTACTTTGCTAGAAGTTACTTTGCTAGGAGTTACTTTGCTAGGAGTTACTTTGCTGGAAGTTACTTTGCTAAGAGTTACTTTTGCTAAGAGTTACTTGGTTAGAAGTTACTTTGCTAGGAGTTACTTTGCTAGAAGTTACTTTGCTAGGAGTTACTTTGCTAGGAGTTACTTTGCTGGAAGTTACTTTGCTGTGAGTTACTTTTGCTATGAGTTACCTGGTTAGGAGTGACTTTGCTGGGAGTTACTTTTCTGGGAGTTACTTTGCTAGGAGTTACTTTGCTGGGAGCTACATTGCTAGGAGTTACTTTGCTGGGAGATACTTTGCTAGGAGTTAATTTGCAAGGAGTTATTTTGCTAGGAGTTACTTTGCTGGGAGTTACTTTGCTGGAAGATACTTTGCTAGGAGTTACTTTGCTGGGAGTTACTTTGCTGGGAGTTACTTTGCTAGGAGTTACTTTGCTGGGAGTTACTTTGCTGGGAGTTACTTTGCTAGGAGTTACTTTGCTAGGAGTTACTTTGCTGGGAGTTACTTAGCTGGTAGATACTTTGCTAGGAGTTACTTTGCTGGGAGTTTCTTTGCTAGGAGTTACTTTGCTGGGAGACACTTTGCTAGGAGTTACTTTGCTAGGAGTTACTTTGCTGGGAGTTACTTTGCTGGAAGATACTTTGCTAGGAGATACTTTGCTGGGAGTTACTTTGCTAAGAGTTACTTTGCTGGGAGTTACTTTGCTGGGAGTTACTTTGCTAGGAGTTACTTTGCTAGGAGTTACTTTGCTAGGAGTTACTTTGCTGGGAGTTACTTTGCTGGGAGTTACTTTGCTAGGAGTTACTTTGCTGGGAGTTACTTTGCTGGGAGTTACTTTGCTAGGAGTTACTTTGCTAGGAGTTACTTTACTGGGAGTTACTTAGCTGGGAGATACTTTGCTGGGAGTTACTTTGCTAGGAGTTACTTTGCTAGGAGTTACTTTGCTAGGAGTTACTTTGCTAGGAGTTACTTTGCTGGGAGTTACTTTGCTAGGAGTTACTTTTTTGGGAGTTACTTTGCTAGGAGTTACTTTGCTAGGAGTTACTTTGTTAGGAGTTACTTTGGTGGGAGCTACTTTGCTAGGAGTTACTTTGCTAGGAGTTACTTTGCTGGGAGTTATTTTGCTAGGAGTTACTTTGCTGGGAGTTACTTTGCTAGGAGTTACTTTGCTGGAAGATACTTTGCTAGGAGTTACTTTGCTGGGAGTTACTTTGCTAGGAGTTACTTTGCTGGGAGTTATTTTGCTGGGAGTTACTTTGCTAGGAGTTACTTTGCTAGGAGTTACTTTGCTGGGAGTTACTTTGCTGGGAGTTACTTTGCTGGGAGACACTTTGCTAGGAGATACTTTGCTGGGAGTTACTTTGCTGGGAGTTACTTTGCTAGGAGTTACTTTGCTGGGAGTTACTTTGCTGGGAGTTACTTTGCTAGGAGTTACTTCGCTAGGAGTTACTTTGCTAGGAGTTACTTTGCTAGGAGTTACTTTGCTATGAGTTACTTTGCTGGGAGTTACTTTGCTAGGAGTTACTTTGCTGGGAGTTACTTTGCTGGGAGTTACTTTGCTAGGAGTTACTTTGCTGGGAGTTACTTTGCTAGGAGTTACTTTGCTGGGAGTTACTTTGCTAGGAGTTACTTTGCTAGGAGTTACTTTTTTGGGAATTACTTTGCTAGGAGTTACTTTGCTAGGAGTTACTTTGCTAGGAGTTACTTTGCTAGGAGTTACTTTTTTGGGAGTTACTTTGCTAGGAGTTACTTTGCTAGGAGTTACATTGCTGGGAGTTACTTTGCTAGGAGTTACTTTGCTGGGAGTTACTTTGCTAGGAGTTACTTTTTTGGGAGTTACTTTGCTAGGAGTTACTTTGCTAGGAGTTACTTTGCTAGGAGTTACTTTGCTGGGAGTTACTTTGCTAGGAGTTACTTTCCTGGGAGTTACTTTGCTGGGAGTTACTTTTTTGGGAGTTATTTTACTAGGAGTTATTTTGCTAGGAGTTACTTTGCTAGGAGTTACTTTGCTGGGAGTTACTTTGCTGGGAGTTACTTTGCTGGGAGTTACTTTGCTGGGAGTTACTTTCTATTATCATATCTCCACGTATAAAATAACTCAGGTGCTTAAGGGTTAAGTTATCCATCATCCTTCGTCGGACCTTCTCGTCAAAAAATCCCGACATATAATATTTAAACTTAATGAGAAAAAAAGGGAAAAATTGTATGAAATTTTAATACAACACTTTCCGTAATGGACAATATTACTGCTATAAAGTTTCTAACTGGGATGTGTTATCTAACAGATACTAGATAATGATATCTAGTGTTATCTAACTACGCTAGATAATGATATCTAGTGTTATCTAACTACGCTAGATAATGATATCTAGTGTTATCTAACTACGCTAGATGATGATATTTAGTGTTATCTAACTACGCTAGATAATGATATCTAGTGTTATCTAACTACGCTAGATGATGATATCTAGTGTTATCTAACTACGCTAGATGATGATATTTAGTGTTATCTAACTACGCTAGATAATGATATCTAGTGTTATCTAACTACGCTAGATAATGATATCTAGTGTTATCTAACTACGCTAGATGATGATATCTAGTGTTATTTAACTACGCTAGATGATGATATCTAGTGTTATTTAACTACGCTAGATGATGATATCTAGTGTTATTTAACTACGCTAGATGATGATATCTAGTGTTATCTAACTACGCTAGATGATGATATCTAGTGTTATCTAACTACGCTAGATGATGATATCTAGTGTTATCTAACTACGCTAGATGATGATATCTAGTGTTATCTAACTACGCTAGATGATGATATCTAGTGTTATCTAACTACGCTAGATGATGATATCTAGTGTTATCTAACTACGCTAGATGATGATATCTAGTGTTATCTAACTACGCTAGATGATGATATCTAGTGTTATCTAACTACGCTAGATAATGATATCTAGTGTTATCTAACTACGCTAGATGATGATATTTAGTGTTATCTAACTACGCTAGATAATGATATCTAGTGTTATCTAACAACGCTAGATAATGATATCTAGTGTTATCTAACTACGCTAGATGATGATATCTAGTGTTATTTAACTACGCTAGATGATGATATCTAGTGTTATTTAACTACGCTAGATGATGATATCTAGTGTTATCTAACTACGCTAGATGATGATATCTAGTGTTATCTAACTACGCTAGATGATGATATCTAGTGTTATCTAACTACGCTAGATGATGATATCTAGTGTTATCTAACTACGCTAGATGATGATATCTAGTGTTATCTAACTACGCTAGATGATGATATCTAGTGTTATCTAACTACGCTAGATGATGATATCTAGTGTTATCTAACAAACGCTAGATGATGATATCTAGTGTTATCTAACTACGCTAGATGATGATATCTAGTGTTATCTAACTACGCTAGATGATGATATCTAGTGTTATATAACTACGCTAGATGATGATATCTAGTGTTATCTAACTACGCTAGATGATGATATCTAGTGTTATCTAACTACGCTAGATGATGATATCTAGTGTTATCTAACAAACGCTAGATGATGATATCTAGTGTTATCTAACTACGCTAGATGATGATATCTAGTGTTATATAACTACGCTAGATGATGATATCTAGTGTTATATAACTACGCTAGATGATGATATTTAGTGTTATCTAACTACGCTAGATGATGATATCTAGTGTTATTTAACTACGCTAGATGATGATATCTAGTGTTATCTAACTACGCTAGATGATGATATCTAGTGTTATCTAACTACGCTAGATGATGATATCTAGTGTTATCTAACTACGCTAGATGATGATATCTAGTGTTATCTAACAAACGCTAGATGATGATATCTAGTGTTATCTAACTACGCTAGATGATGATATCTAGTGTTATATAACTACGCTAGATGATGATATCTAGTGTTATATAACTACGCTAGATGATGATATCTAGTGTTATCTAACTACGCTAGATGATGATATCTAGTGTTATATAACTACGCTAGATGATGATATCTAGTGTTATCTAACTACGCTAGATGATGATATCTAGTGTTATCTAACTACGCTAGATGATGATATCTAGTGTTATCTAACTACGCTAGATGATGATATCTAGTGTTATCTAACAAACGCTAGATGATGATATCTAGTGTTATCTAACTACGCTAGATGATGATATCTAGTGTTATATAACTACGCTAGATGATGATATCTAGTGTTATATAACTACGCTAGATGATGATGTCTAGTGTTAACTAACTACGCTAGATGATGATATCTAGTGTTATCTAACTACGCTAGATGATGATATCTAGTATTATATAACTACGCTAGATGGTGATATCTAGTGTTATATAACTACGCTAGATAATGATATCTAGTGTTATCTAACTACGCTAGATGATGATATTTAGTGTTATCTAACTACGCTAGATAATGATATCTAGTGTTATCTAACTACGCTAGATAATGATATCTAGTGTTATCTAACTTCGCTAGATGATGATATCTAGTGTTATTTAACTACGCTAGATGATGATATCTAGTGTTATTTAACTACGCTAGATGATGATATCTAGTGTTATCTAACTACGCTAGATGATGATATCTAGTGTTATCTAACTACGCTAGATGATGATATCTAGTGTTATCTAACTACGCTAGATGATGATATCTAGTGTTATCTAACTACGCTAGATGATGATATCTAGTGTTATCTAACTACGCTAGATGATGATATCTAGTGTTATCTAACTACGCTAGATGATGATATCTAGTGTTATCTAACAAACGCTAGATGATGATATCTAGTGTTATCTAACTACGCTAGATGATGATATCTAGTGTTATCTAACTACGCTAGATGATGATATCTAGTGTTATATAACTACGCTAGATGATGATATCTAGTGTTATCTAACTACGCTAGATGATGATATCTAGTGTTATCTAACTACGCTAGATGATGATATCTAGTGTTATCTAACAAACGCTAGATGATGATATCTAGTGTTATCTAACTACGCTAGATGATGATATCTAGTGTTATATAACTACGCTAGATGATGATATCTAGTGTTATATAACTACGCTAGATGATGATATTTAGTGTTATCTAACTACGCTAGATGATGATATCTAGTGTTATTTAACTACGCTAGATGATGATATCTAGTGTTATCTAACTACGCTAGATGATGATATCTAGTGTTATCTAACTACGCTAGATGATGATATCTAGTGTTATCTAACTACGCTAGATGATGATATCTAGTGTTATCTAACAAACGCTAGATGATGATATCTAGTGTTATCTAACTACGCTAGATGATGATATCTAGTGTTATATAACTACGCTAGATGATGATATCTAGTGTTATATAACTACGCTAGATGATGATATCTAGTGTTATCTAACTACGCTAGATGATGATATCTAGTGTTATATAACTACGCTAGATGATGATATCTAGTGTTATCTAACTACGCTAGATGATGATATCTAGTGTTATCTAACTACGCTAGATGATGATATCTAGTGTTATCTAACAAACGCTAGATGATGATATCTAGTGTTATCTAACTACGCTAGATGATGATATCTAGTGTTATATAACTACGCTAGATGATGATATCTAGTGTTATATAACTACGCTAGATGATGATATCTAGTGTTAACTAACTACGCTAGATGATGATATCTAGTGTTATCTAACTACGCTAGATGATGATATCTAGTGTTATATAACTACGCTAGATGATGATATCTAGTGTTATATAACTACGCTAGATGATGATATCTAGTGTTATCTAACTACGCTAGATGATGATATCTAGTGTTATCTAACTACGCTAGATGATGATATCTAGTGTTATATAACTACGCTAGATGATGATATCTAGTGATATCTAACTACGCTAGATGATGATATCTAGTGTTATCTAACTACGCTAGATGATGATATCTAGTGTTATCTAACTACGCTAGATGATGATATCTAGTGATATCTAACTACGCTAGATGATGATATCTAGTGTTATCTAACTACGCTAGATGATGATATCTAGTGTTATCTAACAAACGCTAGATGATGATATCTAGTGTTATCTAACTACGCTAGATGATGATATCTAGTGTTATCTAACTACGCTAGATGATGATATCTAGTGATATCTAACTACGCTAGATGATGATATCTAGTGTTATCTAACTACGCTAGATGATGATATCTAGTGATATCTAACTACGCTAGATGATGATATCTAGTGTTATCTAACTACGCTAGATGATGATATCTAGTGTTATCTAACTACGCTAGATGATGATATCTAGTGTTATCTAACTACGCTAGATGATGATATCTAGTGTTATCTAACTACGCTAGATAATGATATCTAGTGTTATCTAACAAACGCTAGATGATGATATCTACTGTTATCTAACTACGCTAGATAATGATATCTAGTGTAATCTATCTACGCTAGATGATGATATCTACTGTTATCTAACTACGCTAGATAATGATATCTAGTGTAATCTATCTACGCTAGATGATGATATCTAGTGTAATCTATCTACGCTAGATGATGATATCTACTGTTATCTAACTACGCTAGATAATGATATCTAGTGTTATCTAACTACGCTAGATGATGATATCTAGTGTTATCTAACTACGCTAGATGATGATATCTTGTGTTATCTAACTACGCTAGATGATGATATCTAGTGTTATCTAACTACGCTAGATGATGATATCTAGTGTTATCTAACTACGCTAGATGATGATATCTAGTGTTATATAACTACGCTAGATGATGATATCTAGTGTTATCTAACTACGCTAGATGATGATATCTAGTGTTATCTAACTACGCTAGATGATGATATCTAGTGTTATCTAACTACGCTAGATGATGATATCTAGTGTTATATAACTACGCTAGATGATGATATCTAGTGTTATCTAACTACGCTAGATGATGATATCTAGTGTTATCTAACTACGCTAGATGATGATATCTAGTGTTATCTAACTACGCTAGATGATGATATCTAGTGTAATCTATCTACGCTAGATGATGATATCTACTGTTATCTAACTACGCTAGATGATGATATCTAGTGTTATCTAACTACGCTAGATGATGATATCTAGTGTTATCTAACTACGCTAGATGATGATATCTAGTGTTATCTAACTACGCTAGATGATGATATCTAGTGTTATCTAACTAAGCTAGATGATGATATCTAGTGTTATCTAACAAACGCTAGATGATGATATCTAGCTATGTTATCTAACTACGCTAGATGATGATATCTAGTGTTATTTAACTACGCTAGATGATGATATCTAGTGTTATCTAACTACGCTAGATGATGATATCTAGTGTTATATAACTACGCTAGATGATGATATCTAGTGTTATCTAACTACGCTAGATGATGATATCTAGTGTTATCTAACTACGCTAGATGATGATATCTAGTGTTATCTAACTACGCTAGATGATGATATCTAGTGTTATCTAACAAACGCTAGATGATGATATCTAGTGTTATCTAACTACGCTAGATGATGATATCTAGTGTTATATAACTACGCTAGATGATGATATCTAGTGTTATCTAACTACGCTAGATGATGATATCTAGTGTTATATAACTACGCTAGATGATGATATCTAGTGTTATCTAACTACGCTAGATGATGATATCTAGTGTTATCTAACTACGCTAGATGATGATATCTAGTGTTATCTAACTACGCTAGATGATGATATCTAGTGTTATATAACTACGCTAGATGATGATATCTAGTGTTATCTAACTACGCTAGATGATGATATCTAGTGTTATCTAACTACGCTAGATGATGATATCTAGTGTTATCTAACTACGCTAGATGATGATATCTAGTTTTATATCTAACAGACGCTAGATAATGATATCTAGCGTTTTCTAACAGACGCTAGATAATGATATCTGGCGTTTTCTAACAGACGCTAGATAATGATATCTAGCGTTTTCTAACAGACGCTAGATAATGATATCTATCTTCATCATACAGACGCTAGATAATGATATCTAGCGTTTTCTAACAGACGCTAGATAATGATATCTATTGTTATCGCACTGGTCCCCTCCATATCTAATTCCCGATGATCTCTTTTAATTACTTATTGTTCAAATATCAACTCGGGAGATCTGACGATTATATTTATCGTCTCCTCGATAACTGCAGCAAAACACGATGGCGATATTTGTGTTTGGAATATCGTTTATTATTGTACATTAATAATTATTTATTTAAACTATAAAATTATAGGTTTTGTCACCCTAGTTTCCTTATATTTATTTGTCTGTCTGTCTGTCACACTTTGGGTCAAGTGGTGAGTCAGTGGCCAAAATAATATCCCGTCTTGCGGGACGCTAATATTCTAATTTTTTGGTCACGTGACAGGCAATCTAGCGTCAGTTTAAATGGAGAAATGATATAACTGAAACAAAATATGGTTTTACACCGTCTTCCTTAGCGTCCTGCAATCGCTGCAACACTTCCTCTCTCTAGAGTAGTTTATCATAACTCTATGACTGAAACAAAATAAGGTTTTACACAGTCTTCCTTAGCGTCCTGCAATCGCTGCAACACTTCCTCTCTCTAGAGTAGTTTATCATAACTCTATGACTGAAACAAAATAAGGTTTTACACAGTCTTCCTTAGCGTCCTGCAGTCGCTGCAATACTTCCTCTCTCTAGAGTAGTTTATCATAACTCTATGACTGAAACAAAATAAGGTTTTACACCGTCTTCCTTAGCGTCCTGCAATCGCTGCATCACTTCCTCTCTCTAGAGTAGTTTATCACGCTTTGAGTAACATTCAAAAATAATTAAGCTAAATATGTTAAAAGGTGGTAGCATGAATCAGAAATTATTTAAAATCTACAGTGTAAGTTTATAAAGAATTATTTTCAACCTCTATGTAAAATTTATATACTCTATCAGTCTATGATATAAATATAATATTATAATCATTATTCAATTAATAGCTTCGTTTGAATATGAGGGCACGGACCAAAGTGTGGATAGTTAAAATACACAAATATTGAAAGTTATGCAATTGAGAACACGTTATTCTTAACGGGTAAGTACACTAGTAATAAATAATTTGCTTAAAACAATATGGTAACTATAGTAAGAGAGATATATTAGACTATATAGGAGTTCACTATCAGAGGAATTCACTATAGAGGAGTTCACTATAGAGGAGTTCACTATAGAGGAGTTCACTATAGAGGAGTTCACTATAGAGGAGTTCACTATAGAGGAGTTCGCTACAGAAGAGTTCACTATAGAGGAGTTCACTATAGAAGAGTTCACTATAGAGGAGTTCACTATAGAGGAGTTCACTATAAAGGAGTTCACTATAGAGGAGTTCACTATAGTACTTCACTATAGAGGAGTTCACTATAGAGGAGTTCACTATAAAGGAGTTCACTATAGAGGAGTTCACTATAGAGGAGTTCACTGTAGAGGAGTTCACTATAGACGAGTTCACTATAGAGGAGTTCGCTACAGAAGAGTTCACTATAGAGGAGTTAACTATAGAGGAGTTCACTATAGAGGAGTTCACTATAAAGGAGTTCACTATAGAAGAGTTCACTATAGAGGAGTTCACTATAGAGTAGTTCACTATAAAGGAGTTCACTATAGAGGAGTTCACTATAGAGGAGTTCACTATAGAGGAGTTCACTATAGAGGAGTTCGCTACAGAAGAGTTCACTATAGAGGAGTTCACTATAGAAGAGTTCACTATAGAGGAGTTCACTATAGAGGAGTTCACTATAGAGGAGTTCACTATAGAGGAGTTCACTATAGAGGAGTTCACTATAGAGGAGTTCACTATAGTACTTCACTATAGAGGAGTTCACTATAGAGGAGTTCACTATAAAGGAGTTCACTATAGAAGAGTTCACTATAGAGGAGTTCACTATAAAGGAATTCACTATAGAGGAGTTCACTATAGAGGAGTTCACTATAGAAGAGTTCACTATAGAGGAGTTCACTATAAAGGAATTCACTATAGAGGAGTTCACTATAGAGGAGTTCACTATAGAGGAATGTTACCGTTAAATACCACAATTTCAAACATCTATTTCCAGACTAGGAATGATTTAAAATATTTCAAATTTTAAATAAAATACGTCTGGACTTTCGTCGTTTAAAAATGTTCCTTTTCCTCTTCATTTATAATATCAGTCGTAAGTGTTTCATTGATTTCGCGTGCTTGCTCTTTTCGCCGTACTTACCGTCCTACTTATCTCTGTAAAAATATTAATCCGTCAATTAGGGAATTGTAACTGAACTATGAAGTGAGTGTTAGTTCGCTTGTTTAGTTAGGGTGTGTGCTGTAGTGTTCGGAGGACTGTCTTTGTTTATCTATTGTTTGGAATAGGTATTAGTAAGTAATATTGTATTGATTAAGTGTTATTAACTTATTTAATATTGTTTTAAGTACTTTTAAGTCAAGTACTATTGTTTTAAGTACTATATAGTTAAGTAATTTGGTTTTAAGTACTTTTAAGTTAAGTAATATTGTTTTAAGTACTATATAGTTAAGTAATTTGGTTTTAAGTACTTTTAAGTTAAGTAATATTGTTTTAAGTACTATATAGTTAAGTAATTTGGTTTTAAGTACTTTTAAGTTAAGTAATATTGTTTTAAGTACTATATAGTTAAGTAAGTTGGTTTTAAGTACTTTTAAGTTAAGTAATATTGTTTTAAGTACTATATAGTTAAGTAATTTGGTTTTAAGTACTTTTAAGTTAAGTAATATTGTTTTAAGTACTATATAGTTAAGTAAGTTGGTTTTAAGTACTTTTAAGTTAAGTAATATTGTTTTAAGTACTATATAGTTAAGTAATTTGGTTTTAAGTACTTTTAAGTTAAGTAATATTGTTTTAAGTACTATATAGTTAAGTAAGTTGGTTTTAAGTACTTTTAAGTTAAGTAATATTGTTTTAAGTACTATATAGTTAAGTAAGTTGGTTTTAAGTACTTTTAAGTTAAGTAATATTGTTTTAAGTACTATATAGTTAAGTAATTTGGTTTTAAGTACTTTTAAGTTAAGTAATATTGTTTTAAGTACTATATAGTTAAGTAATTTGGTTTTAAGTACTTTTAAGTTAAGTAATATTGTTTTAAGTACTATATAGTTAAGTAAGTTGGTTTTAAGTACTTTTAAGTTAACTATCCGTTGTGTTGTTTACTCTACCCTTGTTTGTAATTTTCGATGTAATTAATAAAGCCTGTATAGACAGACGCAAAAAAGATGTCACTCGGTTTAGAGTTTTTTGTCTGCCAAACGTATGTGATATTGGTGAGATAGTTTGGCTTGTTATTCATACATATAATGTAACTAATTTTCTAAGTTAATTAACTTGTAATAATGAAAAGATTATGAATGAGCTAGAAATATAAATTTTCTGGAAACTGAATTTTCTAAAATTTGGATTTTTTGAAAATTGAGTTTCCTGAAAATCGAATTTTCTCAAAATATCGCGTCTTGCGGGACGCTAAAATCCTTATTTTTGGGTCACGTGACTGGCAATCTAGCGTCAGTTTAATGGAGAAATGATAAAACTGAAACAAAATTTAATGGAGAAATGATATAACTGAAACAAAATAAGGTTTTACACAGTCTTCCTTAGCGTCCTGCAATCGCTGCAACACTTCCTCTCTCTAGAGTAGTTTATCATAACTCTATGAGAAATACATATTAAAAAGAGAAACAAATCATTTGTGGCAGTATCATGACTACGGGCTACAATAATATTGACACTAATTATTGATCAGAATATGTGTATCCATAATACATACTTGCATTCGAATATAATTTAAATTCAAAAACAGGTACTGTACTGGTAGATATAATTTGTCCGTATAAAATACGACAATGCAAGTATTTCTATTTAATTTTCTGTTTATTATATTTATTTATTACGACTTTTTTACTATTCGATAAAACAACAGAAAGGGAAGTCAATAAAAAATAATTAATTTAAAAAAAAAATTAATTTTCTGAAAATTTTGATTTGGTCGAAATACTTTTTTTTTAATTTTATGAAAATTTTATTTTAGTAAAAATATATTTTTTTAAATTGTATGAAAATTCAATTTTTCTAGGACAAGGGTTATTTCATGAAATTTTATTTTATTACCATTTAATTCCATAAATGAATAAAAAGATTCTGGGATAAATAGGTTTTTAAATATCCGCTGTTTTGACCTAAAAATATTCACGTTGAACAATCTATTGTTGAACTAATGTAGAACTAATTGAACTAATGTTGATCTAAATTTATCTGATAAAAATGATAGTAGTTTCGCTGTTTGGACACCAGAGGTCTCTGTTGCCTCAAACTAACTCATCTGACAGACACTTTAGAAGTTTGATGAGTTGCTCTACTTCACTAAAAGTTATTTAAGCCTCAAAATAGAATATGATTGTACTTCCTGAATGAATAATAGATATGGAAAATGATATAACAAAGAACTTGAAGAGGATAGAGATATACAATTTACAGTATTTTTTACTTATTTATTATGATTTAAGATAGGAATTATAAAAAATTATTTGTAGCTATTAAGTTGCAGCAACAATTTTGTTGTTGAACAAATTTAAATGCTCCAAGCAACAGTCAAGTTGCAGCAACAGTCAAATTGCAGCAACAGTCAAGTTGCAGAAACAGTCAAGTTGCACCAACAGTCAAGTTGCAGCAACAGTCAAGTTGCAGCAACAGTCAAGTTGCAGCAACAGTCAAGTTGCAACAACAGTCAAGTTGCAGCAACAGTCAAGTTGCAGCAACAGTCAAGTTGCAGCAACAGTCAAGTTGCACCAACAGTCAAGTTGCAGCAACAGTCAAGTTGCAGCAACAGTCAAGTTGCAGCAACACTCAGTTGCACCAACACTCAGTTGCACCAACACTCAGTTACACCAACACTCAGTTGCACCAACACTCAGTTGCACCAACGCTCAGTTGCACCAACACTCAGTTGCACCAAGCAAGTTGCACCAACGCTCAGTTGCACCAACACTCAGTTGCACCAACGCTCAGTTGCACCAACACTCAGTTGCACCAACGCTCAGTTGCACCAACACTCAGTTGCACCAACGCTCAGTTGCACCAACACTCAGTTGCACCAACACTCAGTTGCACCAACGCTCAGTTGCACCAACACTCAGTTGCACCAACACTCAGTTGCACCAACGCTCAGTTGCACCAACACTCAGTTGCACCAACGCTCAGTTGCACCAACACTCAGTTGCACCAACACTCAGTTGCACCAACACTCAGTTGCACCAACACTCAGTTGCACCAAGCAAGTTGCACAACAAAGCAAGCTGTGCCAAGGCCTATAACTCACGGAATCGCACAGGTCTAAACAGTAAAGCAAATTAGGAAGGCTTTATTTACAAGTAATTCACTTACAGGACACTATACGTACCAATGGGACCAACTTAAGAAATTATAAAGGGACAAGATTGGGGGGCAAGATTAGAGGGACAAGATTGAGGGGGGGACATTGTTTGGGAAAAAGAAACACGGGCCAAGATTGCAGGCCAAGAATAGAGGGCTAGGTATGGAAACACGGGCCAAGATTTGGGAACAATTCTGGGGCGAGGCAAAGAAACACGGACCGAAATTGAGGGGGATGGGGGTAATGTGGGGACAATATCTTTATAAGGAAATTTCAATACTTCATATAATACTTTTTTAAAAACCAATTGTGAATTATTTGTCATCAATCTCAATATGACACAGTCAATTGATGCAATGACTGTGTGTGTGATGGCGCTGTCTCTTTTTCATTGGCTATCACTTTACTTACTGTGAATGAAAGTAGTTCATTATGTCTACCAAACGGCTTAGTTCACTTTTGTTATAAAGTTCTCCCCATTTTACCAATAATAGTAATTCAATTAACTCAAACTTACGAACAGTATCAGATAAAGATTATCACTAATTATACAATAAAAAAACATGGTAATTCAATACTCTTTTGAGAAGAAAATACAATAAGTAAACAATTGTAAAACAGAGCAACATCTTCGGTAGTGATTCAAACGTGGGCGGAATCTTCTACCTAATTCATTTACGGATAAGTGCGTACGGAAAAGTAGAGTATAAACAAGAGCTAGGTAATCGTAACGAAGAAAGCATCTTGCCTTGTAAAAGAAACATCTTAAGCATCTTAACTTGTATAAGAAGCATCATCTTAGCCATAGAAGCATATTCTTAGCCAGAGA
This sequence comes from Caprella mutica, assembly GCA_947561585.1. Taxonomy (NCBI): domain Eukaryota; kingdom Metazoa; phylum Arthropoda; class Malacostraca; order Amphipoda; family Caprellidae; genus Caprella; species Caprella mutica. Next base: position 9,227 of record CANNZV010003913.1, on the reverse strand, counting down.
AGCATATTCTTAGCTACAGAAGCATATTCTTAGCCAGAGAAGCATATTCTTAGCCAGAGAAGCATATTCTTGGCCAGAGAAGCATATTCTTAGCCATAGAAGCATATTCTTAGCTACAGAAGCATTTTCTTAGCTAGAGAAGTATATTCTTAGCCATAGAAGCATTTACTTAGCTACAGAAGCATTTTCTTAGCCAGAAAAGTATATTCTTAGCCAGAGAAGCATATTCTTGGCCAGAAAAGCATATTCTTAGCCAGAGAAGCATATTCTTGGCCAGAGAAGCATATTCTTAGCCATAGAAGCATATTCTTAGCTACAGAAGCATTTTCTTAGCTATAGAAGAATATTCTTAGCCATAGAAGAATATTCTTAGCCAGAGAAGCATATTCTTAGCCAGAGAAGCATATTCTTAGCCAGAGAAGCATATTCTTAGCCAGAGAAGCATATTCTTAGCCAGAGAAGCATATTCTTAGCCAGAGAAGCATATTCTTAGCTACAGAAGCATATTCTTACCTACAGAAGCATATTCTTAGCCAGAGAAGCATATTCTTAGCCAGAGAAGCATATTCTTAGCTACAGAAGCATATTCTTAGCCAGAGAAGCATATTCTTAGCTACAGAAGCATATTCGTAGCCAGAGAAGCATATTCTTAGCTAGAGAAGCATATTCTTACCTAGAGAAGCATATTCTTAGCTGCAGAAGCATATTCTTAGCCAGAGAAGCATATTCTTAGCCAGAGAAGCATATTCTTAGCGAGAGAAGCATATTCTTAGCCAGAGAAGCATATGCTTAGCCAGAGAAGCATATTCTTAGCCAGAGAAGCATATTCTTAGCCAGAAAAGCATATTCTTAGCCAGAGAAGCCTATTCTTAGCATACAGGAGCATATTCTTAGCCAGAGAAGCATATTCTTAGCCAGAGAAGCATATTCTTAGCCAGAGAAGCATATTCTTAGCCAGAGAAGCATATTCTTAGCCAGAGAAGCATATTCTTAGCCAGAGAAGCATATTCTTAGCCAGAGAAGCATATTCTTAGCCAGAGAAGCATATTCTTAGCCAGAGAAGCATATTCTTAGCTAGAGAAGCATATTCTTAGCCAGAGAAGCATATTCTTAGCCAGAGAAGCATATTCTTAGCTACAGAAGCATATTCTTAGCCAGAGAAGCATATTCTTAGCTACAGAAGCATATTCTTAGCCAGAGAAGCATATTCTTAGCCAGAAAAAGCATATTCTTAGCCAGAGAAGCATATTCTTAGCCAGAGAAGCATATTCTTAGCTACAGAAGCATCAGGTGGTGGCTTGCCCGGTCACGATCTCTTTACGACTACATACAGCTATTGCAGCAACGAGAAAGGAATACTGATATCAGAACGCTGATTATACTGAAGATATGAACGCTGATTATACTGAAGATTTTGACGCTGATTATACTGAAGATGAGACGCTAATTATACTGAAGATATGAACGCTGATTATTCTGTAGATTTTGACGCTGATTATACTGAAGATATGAACGCTGATTATACTGAAGATTTTGACGCTGATTATACTGAAGATATGAACGCTGATTATTCTAAAGATTTTGACGCTGATTATTCTGAAGATTTTGACGCTGATTATTCTGAAGATTTTGACGCTGATTATTCTGAAGATTTTGACGCTGATTATTCTGAAGATTTTGACGCTGATTATTCTGAAGATTTTGACGCTGATTATTCTGAAGATTTTGACGCTGATTATTCTGTAGATTTTGACGCTGATTATACTGAAGATACGAACGCTGATTATACTGAAGATTTTGACGCTGATTATACTGAAGATTTTGACGCTGATTATTGTAATAATAAAATAAAAGTAATAAAGTAAGTAATAAAAAGTATTAAAAGTAAAATAATCATAATCGTATTTTTTTATAAACTTAATTCTAAAATAAAAGATTACTTATAATTACTATCAACAATAAGTTGTTACCCTCACCGAATGCGGGAAAGTAATATTATGGACGGCATTTATTTATTAATTAATTAATTTATTTATCATCTTGTTATTCGCTTAACTGAAAAAGTATTCAACCAAATTGCCTGAAATTTGGTGAAGCGATTGGTCAATGTACAGTGACCTGCTGGTAGAATTTGGGGAGTGACCCGGTCAAAGGTCAAGGTCATGGTCGTTTATAACTCAAAATGTATTAAACCATATTGCATGAAACTTGGTGAGACGATTGGACAATATACAGGAACCATTTTCTTAGATTTTGGGAGCAATTGGGTCAAAGGTCAAAGATCAAGGTCAAGGCCTTTTATAACTCGATATCAATAACTCAAAAAGTATTCAACCAAATTGTCTGAAATTTGATGGGACGATTGGACAATATCCGGGAAACATCTGGTAGAATTTTGGGAGTGATCCAGTCGAAGGTCAAGGTCAAGGTCATTTATAACTCAATAACTCAAAAAGTATTCAACCATATTGCATGAAACTTGGTATGACGATTGGTCACTATCCAGTCACCAGTATATAAGATTTTGATAGAAAACGGATAAGCGGCGGCGAAGGCATGCGCTCTACCGAGTGCACGTAATCTAGTTTATGATGAGTCACTCAGTGACAGTTTGGTGTATATTTTAATTACTGATATTTGAACTATTCTTTTGATATTATTTTCAGTAGACTGAGGTTCTGAAAAGGTTGTTCAGGTTGTTGGTGATTGGCTTCTGTTTTTAAAGTCCTAGAGTGTGGTGACAAAGCTTTCGAAACTATACTAAATTGCTGGAATGGTTTCGAATATTCCAATGCATTCTTTGATGAAATTAATAGGTTCGAATGTCATAAAGTGTGAAAACAAATCTAGGCTGAACTGATTCACAGAATTCTTTTTGGGAAAATGTTTTTCGTTTTGTTTTGAGGAGTTCTTTAGTAGTGTTTTTGACCGGCTGTTTTGAGTGGTGTTTTGAGCAGGTTTTCTCTGCCCTAAAAGTCATGATGAATGTCCTCTGATTGTGATACTGGACGCTAGAGGACCCCCATCATCAACTGCTGACGGGTGGACGAATGGCACTACTTGGAAATCGTTGAAAAGAACGGATAAATATCGGCATGATCGTGAGAAGAATTTGGTATTGATTTATTTAGTATAAAATATAATCTTTTTTATAAAATTAAAATGTTATAATTTCATTATTAACTTTCCTATTGCTGAAATTAAGTACAAATTTTTTCGACTTTAAAAATATAAGAATATTTTTTTCTGAATATTAGAAAACAAAAAATGAAGATTTCCGAAAAAGTACGAAAAATAAAATTTGAAAAATACATTTTCGGAGTTGAAAAAATATAAATTAAAATTTCTGAAATTTAAAAAATCTTTACAAAATTACGGATTTTCCGCGTTATTAAAAAAGTAAGTAAGAATATCCGACTACTATAAAAGTACAATATTTTCCCAAGTACTAAGCAATAAGTACAATATTTTCCCAAGTACTAAGCAATAAGTACAATATTTTCCCAAGTACTAAGCAATAAGTACAATATTTTCCAAAATAATAAGTATTAAGTACGAAATTTTCCCAAGCATTAAGTACAATATTTTCAACATTCATTTTTCTGAGACAGTGGAATAAGAGACAAAATGCTGGTCTGTTTCAGAGCAATTTATTCACAAATTGAATTGCAGTAAATGCAGGAGAAATGCATTGCCGGAAACATTACTTACGGTTGCACTTTAGGCCGAAGGGTGGAAACGATATTCTTCAAACCTTATTAGTTATTAAAATAATGATTGATGATTTAACGATAAATACATTTCCTTTTCTAACTGAAAGTTTCCGGCAGAAAATTAAAGAATTATCATTTTCATTTGTAAGATTTCAACTCATTTCGAAATATAAGAGAAAAATCAGTTTCCTGATTGAATTTAAAAATATTAACAGTAGATATAATGTTGTCTAAATATTAAAACAAATAATAAATTACATGTACATTATATATATTATATTATATAATTATCTATACAATTCACATTATATCTCCATTGTATATTTTTTCTTTATTTTCTCTATCCAATAAAAATTTTGCCCGAGGATCAACAGTTCAATACTTTTTCTTCAAGTCGCAGAAAAAAAGTAAAGGCCTGAAGCCACAGAACTCCCTGTATTAATACAGTAAAGAGTAACTCCCTGTATTAATGCAGTAAAGAGTAACTCCCTGTATTAATACAGTAAAGAGTAACTCCCTGTATTAATACAGTAAAGAGTAACTCCCTGTATTAATGCAGTAAAGAGTAACTCCCTGTATTAATGCAGTAAAGAGTAACTCCCTGTATTAATGCAGTAAAGAGTAACTCCCTGTATTAATACAGTAAAGAGTAACTCCCTGTATTAATACAGTAAAGAGTAACTCCCTGTATTAATACAGTAAAGAGTAACTCCCTGTATTAATGCAGTAAAGAGTAACTCCCTGTATTAATGCAGTAAAGAGTAACTCCCTGTATTAATGCAGTAAAGAGTAACTCCCTGTATTAATGCAGTAAAGAGTAACTCCCTGTATTAATGCAGTAAAGAGTAACTCCCTGTATTAATGCAGTAAAGAGTAACTCCCTGTATTAATGCAGTAAAGAGTAACTCCCTGTATTAATGCAGTAAAGAGTAACTCCCTGTATTAATACAGTAAAGAGTAACTCCCTGTATTAATACAGTAAAGAGTAACTCCCTGTATTAATGCAGTAAAGAGTAACTCCCTGTATTAATGCAGTAAAGAGTAACTCCCTGTATTAATGCAGTAAAGAGTAACTCCCTGTATTAATGCAGTAAAGAGTAACTCCCTGTATTAATACAGTAAAGAGTAACTCCCTGTATTAATACAGTAAAGAGTAACTCCCTGTATTAATGCAGTAAAGAGTAACTCCCTGTATTAATACAGTAAAGAGTAACTCCCTGTATTAATACAGTAAAGAGTAACTCCCTGTATTAATGCAGTAAAGAGTAACTACCTGTATTAATACAGTAAAGAGTAACCCTCTGTATTAATACAGTAAAGAGTAACTCCCTGTATTAATACAGTAAAGAGTAACTCCCTGTATTAATACAATAAAGAGTAACTCCCTGTATTAATGCAGTAAAGAGTAACTCCCTGTATTAATACAGTAAAGAGTAACCCTCTGTATTAATACAGTAAAGAGTAACCCTCTGTATTAATACAGTAAAGAGTAACTCCCTGTATTAATACAGTAAAGAGTAACTCCCTGTATTAATACAGTAAAGAGTAACTCCCTGTACTAATACAGTAAAGAGTAACTCCCTGTATTAATACAGTAAAGAGCAACTCCCTGTATTAATACAGTAAAGAGTAACTCCCTGTATTAATACAGTAAAGAGTAACTCCCTGTATTAATACAGTAAAGAGTAACCCTCTGTATTAATACAGTAAAGAGTAACTCCCTGTATTAATACAGTAAAGAGTTACTCCCTGTATTAATACAGTAAAGAGTAACCCTCTGTATTAATGCAGTAAAGATTAACTACCTGTATTAATACAGTAAAGAGTAACTCCCTGTATTAATACAGTAAAGAGTAACCCTCTGTATTAATACAGTAAAGAGTAACTCCCTGTATTAATACAATAAAGAGTAACTCCCTGTATTAATGCAGTAAAGAGTAACTCCCTGTATTAATACAGTAAAGAGTAACCCTCTGTATTAATACAGTAAAGAGTAACCCTCTGTATTAATACAGTAAAGAGTAACTCCCTGTATTAATACAGTAAAGAGTAACTCCCTGTATTAATACAGTAAAGAGTAACTCCCTGTATTAATACAGTAAAGAGTAACTCCCTGTATTAATACAGTAAAGAGTAACCCTCTGTATTAATACAGTAAAGAGTAACTCCCTGTATTAATACAGTAAAGAGTAACCCTCTGTATTAATGCAGTAAAGATTAACTACCTGTATTAATACAGTAAAGAGTAACTCCCTGTATTAATACAGTAAAGTGAATCTTACATGTTACAGCTCAATGTAATGATGTAACCACTATAGCCAAACTATAGCAAAACTATAGCCACACTATAGCTCACTATAGCTGATTAGTGTCACTATATTCTTATCTGTAGGCTATGATTGACACTATAATGTACTTATGCTACAAATACATAAAGCTATAACCTACACATCTAACAATTGTTATAGAGAAGCATTGTACCAATATTGGGACAATGCAGAAACAATATTGGAGGAATGTAAAAAGAACATTGTCCCAATATCGGGACAATATTGCCACATTAGCCTACAGTGTTTGGAATCAGTTTAGAATGATTTATTTTTTTGATTAGCATGATATACTTGATAGTTAAAATAGATATTAAAATTGAATTTAAACATCAAATTTCAAATATCATATCAATATGTTAGATTATTCATATCATCCTATATAACTACTGAAAGTGGTACACGAAATATATTTATAAAAACTTCTATTAATATATTCAATATATTGAGATATATTCCTATATAATACTTTCTACATTGACAAGATATCGGAAAGTTCCATGTCGGAAAGTTCCATGTCGGAAAGTTCCAAAACTATCAATCAGACTATAAGTTTTATAGGAATTATCCCCTCTGTCCGCCTAATAACCTCCAAAAGAAGGTCCCTACCCCCGGGGGAAGGGTTCACCCCCGGGGGAAGGAATCAGAGAGCAGTCTGGCAATCCCCGGCAATTACTATCTTCACAATCCTTCCAGTATTTATGACCTAACTTTTTGCGATCTCTTACCAATCACTTCGCGCCGTAGAAATGACTCTGACTCTACAGAGTGAGCCCTCTAGTGGTGGAACTTGAAGCCAAATAGGGCAAAGGGAACATCTAGGGTGTCCACTTTTATATTGGGTCTACCTACCACTTAGACATATAACTCCTAATGTTAGATAGGAACTTTATCTTACTTACAACTATTCTACAACAATTCCGCTAAATAGAGAGCTGTCGTTATGCAGCCAGATATCGATATAGGGAACTCCATAAGAGAAAGTTATGGTGGGTATTAGTAGATTAAGTGGTGCCATATTGTCTATGGCCCCACCATAATCTTCTATGTCCCCACCATAATATTCCATGTCCCCACCATAATCTCTATTTCCCCACCATAATCTTCTATGTCCCCACCATATTATATGTCGCCACCATAATCTTCTATGGCCTGACCTTAATTTTCTATCTGAGTTGCCAATCATCTAAATCAGTAAAATAAAAAATTATTCAATCGTTCATGTTTCATTTTTCATTTGATTATCGTTATCATGTTGTGGCTATCGATAATTACGAGGGGGGGGTCCTTCCAAATCTTCTATATATTAATAATATAATATGGAGTAATTAAAGGTGACATTTCGCAATGTTATTTTCTTATTATTAGTAATTTCTTCCAATAATAATTTTAATAGTGTTAGTACCTACTATTAGCAAACTAAAAAATATTATAATTTCAGTTGACTTCATATATATATATATTTTAATTCAATTATTGCTCTTTTACAAACTGGGTTACTATCTTTATAGTACCCAACAACATTTTAAATGAAAGTAATGTGTTTTTCTCTTATATAGGACATCTAATCAATATTTACACTTCATATGGAGAAAAAGTACAGCTCTTCAACCTCTATTGACAGCTTGTCGCACATTTTTCTCCAATTACTTCTATTAAAGCGAGTACTTTGTTTGCACAGGTACCACATGCTACTTAAAGTAATGTAATTAAAGACTCTGATATAAACGAAATATAATAATTTATTGATTTTGAAGTCCTTCTATTAGTTTAAATGGGGAAAATAGTTTGATGAAAAAATTCTATTTGAGGGAAAAATTTGTTTGATGAAAAAATTCCATTTGAGGGAAAAATTTGTTTGATGAAAAAATTTTGTTTGATGCAAAAAATTCGTTTGAGGGAATAATTTATTTTATGAAAAAATTAGTTTGATGCAAAAAATATGTTTGATGAAAAAATTTGTTTGATGCAAAAATTTGGTTTGATGGAAAGATTTTATTTTATGAAAAAAAATTGTTTGATGTAAAAAATTTATTGAGGCAAAAAATTCGTTCGTCGAAAAAAATTCGTTAGATGCCAAAAATTGTTTGATGCAAAAAATTCGTTTGATGCAAAAAATTTGTTTGATGCAAAAAATTCGTTAGATGCAAAAAAATTTTTTGATGCAAAAAATTCGTTTGACGCAAAAAATTCGTTAGATGCAAAAAAATTTTTTGATGCAAAAAATTCGTTTGATGCAAAAAATTGTTTGATGCAAAAAATTTGTTTGGTGAAAAATTTTGTTTGATGTGAAATGATGCAAAACTGTTTTTCCCAATGAATTTAAAGATTATCTAGCATATAAATAGAGGGTTTCGTTTTTTTTATGGTGGGGGGATTTTACTACATAAGTTATAAATATTTATTTAAAAAGAAAGAATATTAGTAGTAAATTATATTAGTAATTAAATTTAATAAGGTTTTAGTATACTTTTAATATCATTTGTTTTGTTTTTGCTTATTAAAAAAAATTATAGATTTAAAAGTAATATAAATGTTAAATACACATAAATTGTAAAAGTAAATACAATAATAACAGTATAAGTATATTCGCTTACATAACTGTATTTTATTATTAATAACTGTATATTTTTATTAATATAACTGTATTTTTTTAATCTATTATTAAACTGTATTTTTTATTAATATAACTATATTTTATTTTTATTATAATTGTATTATATTTTTATTATAACTGTGTTTTATTTTTACTATAATCTATTTCATATTTATTGTAATTGTACTTTTATTTCCAATATAACCATGTTTATTCATTCTAAATAACAATATATCATTTAATTCAACTGTATCATATCAAACATAAAACATAAATCCATAATCAATGACTTTTTTTTCAGATGCAAAATTTTATAAAAATAATAAAATTGAATTTCCTGAATGGAACATTCTGAGTGTTTTTAAATACCATGCGAATAATATATATGAAATACCATCAGGAATTACTTGCCATTATCTACTTTAAGTTCATTAACATTATTTCAGTACTTTAATTAAAAAGATACACTGCAGATAAATCTTCATCATTGTGACATATTTTTAACATGGAGAAACAACTAGCGTATATTGCCGCGACACTTCTAGTTCTGGGTGAGTACATAATGCTATTTTATTGATATTTATAGCATTT
>CANNZV010003912.1:0-51490 GCA_947561585.1 Caprella mutica | reverse complement strand
GTAACTGTTTACTGTTACTGTTTACAGTAACTGTATACTGTAAATGTATACTAGTACTGTATTACTGTAACTGTATACTGTAACTGTATACTGTAACTGTATACTGTAACTGTATACTGTAAACTGTTATACTGTAACTGTATACTGTAACTGTATACTGTAACTGTATACTGTAACTGTATACTGTAACTGTATACTGTAACTGTATACTGTAACTGTATACTGTAACTGTATACTGTAACTGTATACTGTAACTGTATACTGTAACTGTAACTGTATACTGTAACTGTATACTGTAACTGTATACTGTAACTGTATACTGTAAACTGTATACTGTAACTGTATACTGTAACTGTATACTGTAACTGTATACTGTAACTGTATTTACAAATCAGTATAACAATTAATACTGATAATAGTTATACAATATTATAATACTGATATATCATATACTATACTGATATAACATTCATACTGAAAATAACATAATATAATACTGCATTATAAATTCATATAACTCGTTCCTCTGTAGTTTTCAAACACAATCTAATTTCAAGAAGATAATATTTTATCTCGAAGCGCGTAAACATGCTACGAACATGAATAATACAGAGAATTTCTGCCAATTCTTTCTCAGAATCCCGACTAAATATTTCCAATCAGACGGAGTGGGTGCGATCATAACAACTGACAATGGAGAGCAGCTATTTAATGCTAATATACCATTGCAAAAGAGGTAAACAATGGAAATAGTTTGAAAATAATCTGTAATTGGAATTAAAATGTACTAGGATTTTGAATATAACGATTGAGGTTTTATTATACTGATTTCAGGTATTATTTAAAGAGAGTTTATTTTGAAACTGAAAAGTTTTGATTTAAATTATTAGTATAGATTATTCAAACAGCTTTAAAGTTTAATCTTATAACGAAGTATTGAAAGCGATTTGCTGTACGATAAAGGGTAAAAGTCATATATTTTAGAACATATTTTCTTTTTAAAATAATGATATAAAAGAAATATACGTAGATGCTAACTAAACCTTTTTAATTATTAATAAGCAGCTTATAAGTATTATATATAGTATATAATATTATAAATTTTTGAACTCTATTCTTTACTATATTTTCAATGAAGCTGATTGCTTAAATCATTAATGGATCGATATACCCTTCATAAAAGCAAAAAAGGTTAGTATTTATTCGCCAAAAACACACCTAGGGTGTGTAGAATTCAATGTTTAAATATTACAGTCATCGTTTCAGTGTAGCGCGTACATTGGGGGTGAAAGGTGGATGAGTGGCTAGGAAGCATGCAACCTTCTGCTCCCCAGATAAGGTGTGGAAGTTGATTCAGGAGAATAAAGCTATAACACCTCGGCAATCTAGGCTCCAATGAGAAATCAGTGCCACACTGACTTTTTTACGAGAACATCTCGCTGTCTAAATAACACATCTTTCTAGAGCGATCGAGGTGACCTGATGGTAGAGGTGTTTCAGTTTCTCCTGAAACTTACGTTTTGGGTTGATTGATTCTCTTTATTTCTGCCAGTTTTTGTTGTAGGGAGACATAGCAGGGCTCATTTCAAAGAAAAAGAGGTGTTCTATAATATTTGATCAAGGTTTGACGCATTGTGAAATAGGAAAAAAATTATAGCTAAAAAAAATGAAAATTTGGGTTTACATCATAAAAAATTAGATACAACTACTATAATATACTTTCGACATCAGATATCCTAATGTTATATCGTGAAACTACTCTATCTCTTTCAAATGAATCCTGTCTCGTATCACCAAGTGAAGATTTAAAGCTGATATAAAGCGTTGAAGTTACCCCGAAAATATTCATTTTCTATTAAAAAAACTCGTTTTCTGTTGGCTCTAGCTAAATTTAAGCACAAACAAAAACATTTCCTTATTTTGCTGTCCCACATTTATACCCAATTTCAGAGCACTCAGATTATTAATAAAGAAAACAATCTGAAGGATATCAACTACAATAAGAATATTTGAAGCTTAGGATAAATTCCGAGTTAACGGAAGGTTTCACATTTTCGATCATATATAAGAAAAAATTATATAATAATTATTCAACTTTCATTATTTTTATTTCACGAATTAAAATAAGTGTTAAATAATAGTCATTACATTTTATGCTCGAAGATTTGGAGCCTTGCGATAACTCGGAACTTACCCTAGTAACTGAGGGAGTCCGTCACAAGTAGGGTTAAGAAATAAGTTCTTTTGGAGAGATTTACTGCAGCATCTGTTACAAACGAGGTAAAGATGCCTTTATTTAGCATTGGGAAAACAACCTAAATTGCGGTGTTGCTACCTTATAGGGATTTCAACTGATAAGAAAGATTAGAAACATCATACTTACTTTGGATGTTATAGAAGAACTTTGGAAAAAAGTTATAAACATAATGAAATAGCTTTTAGACTACTTTAAAGGATACAACTGTAACTAACTCACATATGTAGTATATTGGTAGATAGGCAGTACTGTTTAAACATCTCCTAGATATGCTAATAGATAATGTAGAGGAGTATGACTTCGCATACCATTAGTAGAATGATTATCAATGGTAATTAGACAACGATAAGCCTGCTAGTACGTCCAACTACTTTGGACTTGCGAGTAACTTCAGTAATCCTACGAGTAACTTCAGTAATCTTACGATAACTGCTGTAATTTTGTATCTAATTGCTAGTAATCTTACGAGCGAATTTTGTAATCTTACGATAACTGCTGTAATTTTGTATCTAATTGCTAGTAATCTTACGAGCGAATTTTGTAATCTTACGATAACTTCTGTTATTTTACTAGTTACTGCAGTAATCTTACGAGTAACTGCTGTAATCTTACAAATAACTGCTGTATTCTTACTATAACTGCCCTAATTTAAAATCTAACAGCTAGTAATCTTAATAGTAACTGCTGTAATCATACGCCTGCTGTTGTTTTAACCATACACGTCTATCTACTGTAATCATACATCTATAGATACCTGCATTAATCTTCATTTTATATACCTGCTGTAATCTTCCATCTAGCTGCAGCAATATCTTATTTCCAACCGTTGCACATCTCATTACTTATGTCACATTCATCAGCTACAGAAATCTTACAGTTTTACCTAAAGTTCTAACACTGACAAAATTGAAGACTGTTCTTAGAGTGACCATGATTAAATATTTGAGCTTTAGGCGATTCGATTGTTTCGAAGGAATTCAATTAAGCTGTTTTTAGGTATTTAAATTCGGTAGGTACAATTAATTACGCCATGAGAGTGGGGGCGAGGTTCAGATGTAGTTCTGTGTGGGTGAAACAATTAGATACAAAGATGAAGAGACTAAAAACATTCTGTCAGAGAACACACGTGGTTAATAATATATTGTTTGTTCCTAAAATGGAGAGAATTGCCACGTTTAAAAGAATGGAATTATATAATTCGCAAAGAAAAAGTCAAAGATACTATAGCATATCATTAGATTAAATTTTAAAAGGGTTTAACCTCTGTTTCGGAACTAAAGGCCATAGCGTTGACGTCGAAAGGAGATTAAATGCAAGGGACTGGAAGAAGCAGTCAGAAAGGAAAGTGGCTTTATGTACAAAATCACAACATTAAGTGTATAGAAAATTGGTACCAGATATTTCGTAAAGAACACGACTGAAGCATTTAATCATTCCATTAAATGTAAAATAAATTAAACAAAAATAAAGATTTCAGAATATTAAGATATATCATAAAACTGAAATTCTATTTTATAACTTCATTACAGATTATGAATATAAGAGGAAATGTACATAAATTTAATATAAGATATAATTCCATCACAATATTAATTAAAAATAGAACAATGAAATGGATTGAACAATAGAGTATATTATATTCACAGAGCTGATAAGTAGGTCTATATTCTGGTTCAAGTGGGACTTGTTTTGGAGCTGAGCTGAGTTATATTAGGCATGGGAGATATACGAGACAATACGGCAAAATCATCAACGGAAGATTTTCAAGTGGTAACTAAATTATAATGACTGGAAAATGGAATGAGAAGTAAATAGAAATATACGTGAAAATAATAACTGTGCTTGGAAATCTAATATATTTTATAGGGTATAATTTTTCTGATTAACATATAAATTGTAGTGTAAATTCATATATGGTTTTTAGATGAATATATTATTCTAAAAATACAAAATAAATCTGTTTTTCATAGAAAAATATTGTCTTTTAAAACAAAAAAAAACAGTATATCCAGTACTGGAAAAATAATTATGGATTTTTTAAAATCGAAATTTTATTTTACAGGAAGGTTAATTAAACCAATTTCGTTGACTGCAAATGAATTTATTTTAATACAGTGATATAGTGATAAGTCTTGATCATTCAATAACACTTAGTTTGGCAAAATTTAGCATCCGTAAGTGCATCAACGGTTTGTTCCCCATCACTTTCTCCATATTCCCCATCATTTTCTCCACATTTCCCATCATTTTTTTATAGTTCCCCATCACTTTCCCTAAAATCTCCATCACAAATTGCTCTCCATTACCAATCATTTTTCCCCGTTCCCCATCATTTTCTCCAGTCCCCATCACAGTCGAAAATTATCTCGATCGCTCACTCTAAGGATGATCCATAATTCGAATAGGGAGGAGGAAAAGAATCTCCAATCCTGTACCTATTTCTTACTGTCGCTTAACTAACCTTTTTTGTAAAAAAAATTGATAAAAATCCAAGTGATGTAGAATGTGGAAAATTGATGTATAATGGGGAGAAAGTGATGGGAAATATGGAGAAAGTGATGGGGAATATGGAGAAAGTGATGGGAAATATGGAGAAAGTGATGGGGAATATGGAGAAAGTGATGGGGAATATGGAGAAAGTGATGGGGAATATGGAGAAAGTGATGGGAAATATGGAGAAAGTGATGGGGAATATGGAGAAAGTGATGGGGAATATGGAGAAAGTGATGGGGAATATGGAGAAAGTGATGAAGAATATTGAGAAAGTGATGGGAAATATGGAGAAAGTGATGGGGAATATGGAGAAAGTGATGGGAAATATGGAGAAAGTGATGGGGAATATGGAGAAAGTGATGGGGAATATGAAGAAAGTGATGGGGAATAGATTACCAACCATTGAATCACTTACGGTTGCTAAATGTTGCCAAACTAAGTGTTAGTGAATAATCAAGTCGTATCACCATAGCAGCAAAGATATTATATTATCTTTAGTATCAGGATATTAAAATAAATCTTTTTGCAATCAACTAAATTGGTTTAATTAACCTTCTTGTAAACAAAATTTCAATTTTGAATAATCCATAATAATTTTCCAGTGGATATATATAATTATTTCAGTGATTTACTCCTTTGTTATATCGCTTGTTTGCGAGAACACTGTCATAACTTCAAAAAAGCTATTTTTCAGGAGAGGCATTTTAGTACTTGTAATGTACGTACATTTAATGGTATATCGTTAGGACATTTAGCCTCTCTAGCGGTATATTTTTGAATTACAATGATTATTTTTTTACCAAAATAATCAGCATTTTATGATTTATATGTCTATATGAGTAACTCTAAAATACATGTTTTTGTGTTTATGACGTTGTTGTTGCAAACAAGCGATATATGCATATTCATTTTGATAGCTGATATAATCTTGCATTTATTTAAACGAAAGGATGAAAATATAATATTTATATCAACATTGTGCAACAGACAATATCGAGGTGTCAGAATTCAATATTAAATAGAGTGACAGACCGAAAATGCACCTGAGTTAAAGCCTCCTGATTTCAACTGTGATTTCGGTGCTAGCTAAATTCCCCCTCTGAAAATTCCACCGCTGGAAAATTCCTCCACGGAAAATTCCACTGCATAATGCTGAATTTCATTTGCATTAAGTGTATTACATTAAATAAAACTGATTAAAAATACGTGTTTTTGGTGGTAATCAGACAGCTGATCCCATAGATATTGAAACATAGTTCAGAAATTATAAGTACAAAAAAGGTAACAGAAGAAATTATTGGTAGTGAACCTTGCCCACTTGGTTGGATAAGACACCCTGTATAGGTTATAAATATCTCTAAAGGTTATAAGTTCTAGCATACATTGCGCTTATTATGCATAAATTAGATTACATTTTTTCACTATCGAACCTTACCATGGTTCACCCACCCCTTCTTCCCAACAGGCCACTAACCTACCCAAATCAAATTAATAATTTATGGCATCATTCCAATGAATCTAAGATAAAATATGTGAGGAACTTCAATTATATACATTGTTTGTTCTTCAAAATATATATGGTAAAATATTTCCATGGTGGATACGGTGGAATTTTCCATTAGTGACATTTTCCATGATGGAACTTTCCGCAGGCGATTTTTTCACGGTTCAAATTTCTTACCACATCTCTTACAAAATCCGTCACTGAATACATACATATGTTATTAAATTTCTACATAGATGAACGTTTGATAATTCATGGGTACGGAAAATTATTGCTGCAAGTATTTGCATATAAGCAAATACATGTTAAATATATATTACTTCTCTTGATACATAATTAATAATTCCTAGTAATCCATCAATTAAATAGGGGATTTAACGTCTACTTCAAACTCCATCATTTCATAATCTAATGAAGTTACATGATTACAGAGGTCACATATACATAAATAAGTTACATACATAATTTATTGAAGTTACACATATATCTAAGCCTATAATTACATATAATTAATAATACAATTTGAAAGCCTTAATTCAGGCATCTTGAATATCTAAAATACATATAGATATTTAGTAGTATATTTGGACGTTTATGGGTCATTAAATATTCTATTTGGTTCTTTATTAACAAATATACGACAATTTATGATTGTACTATAACCCTTCACTGCGAACTTTATTCACAAACACTAATGGTTGCATTACAAGAAGATTCCACAACCTATTTTTCAACCAATGCATATTTTCACTTTCACCAGGAAATTTCAAAATCAATTACGTGCAAGCGTACAGAAAAAACTCTCATTCGATTATAAGAATTAAAAAGCTATTAATCTTTCAGCTCTACTTTCTATCTCTTTTTATTCCTTCACTCATTGAAGGGTTCAAATTACCAAAGAATTAACATCCTATTTAACAGAGAAATCCCTTGCAAATGGTGCATGCCGTGTAATCACAGTCCTATTTAGAGGTGCCAGTGAACGGTGAGAGATTATACCCGTGAATAGACTTAGAGTCGGACAATTAAGTGGCTTTCACACTCTAATAGCCATGTGATTGATTGTAGAGCTACACTGAAGCTCTCAGAATCCGTGTAAGGTGGTCAAATCAAGAGCGGTACCGATACTATCGGTATCGGTACCGCCTTAGTCAAATTCAAATCGAAAATAAAAATAGTCTATCGTCAGCTTTTGACCGGGTGATTAAAATCGATGTTAAATGATCATCTAGCAATAAATGATTCGACGAAAATCTTAGTGTTATTTATTATTAATTTAAAACACTTATACGAAATCGTCTTCCGTCAAATATTCTCTACTAATAATCACGACGATAATGTTAGAGGTTTTGATATTTAACCATGAAATACCACATCTATATTTATCGCAATCGACAATAACATATGATCTACCAATTATAAATTTTCCGACTGTGCTACGATGGCTTGATATGGCAAAGCTTAAGAATGATCAACAATAAGAATCGTGGCTGCAACCGTACACAAACAGCGTGGAAAATAATAGCGATGATATAGCTTAGTGATGCTATTAGGATATCTTCATTTTCTTATTAAAACTTATTTGGATATAGAAATTTTATGTTCTGTGCAAATATAAATATAATGTTTTATAGTTGACTGAGCAAGAAAATTCGATTGACTTGCATCAGTCAAAATCATCCAATAAATGGATATCAAATTTAATTGTACTAGCTTATTAAAACTAAAACACAAATTAGATTAAATAGATTTTTAAAACTGAAATAATATCCACCCTAAAGCATTTCTAAATCTTCAGACACAGTACCTGAATGTAAAATACTAATAACCCAAGAACAGTTAGTATTGCAGTAAATTACTGGCTAAGATACCTAGGTAAGCCTTCATTATAATCCATCTTCTTCCTCTTCCCACCATAAACAAATGCTCTCATCATCCCATCTGAATTACGAGAAGATAAAGATGCGCCCCTACCATCCAGAAATATGAGCTGGAATCTAAAGACAGGATTCTGGAGCTTACAAGAGGATTTTCTCTATTAAACCTTTCTAAAAATAATCCACAACCAGATTTGAAGCTGCGGTAAAAGTTTGGGTGGATCTTTTTGTGCAATGTGCAAAATTTAGTTCGATTTAATTCTTCCTGGAAAAGGAGTGATGGAAATAGTTCTGTGGCTTACCGGAATTCAATAATGTTTTCCTGTTTATGGAACTGATAGGTAACAGATATCATTTCAAATTAAATTATAAATTTTTGGTGAATAACAATTTCTATAATTTATATTTGTGAACAAAAAGGGAAAAAGAAATTTCAATGTATAAACAGTAGTTTTAATTATAAAAAGCTTCAGAAATTATATATACTTTCTAATTATGCTTGATGGATAAAGTTAAAAAGTTTTAGTTAGAAAACTAGGCAGTCCAACTTCATGAAGAGATGAAAAATTATATAAATAGAAAAGCTTCTGTCCCTCAATGGGAATTAAATCCCTAATCCCCAACAAGAAATGGAAACACTATTCTTTTTCTGATGTATCACATTAATACCTTTTGATAAGACCTACACTATATTATAGCTAGAAATGAACAATAACCATCGTCGGACACATGTACTCACTCTCATCGACGACAGCCTCAGCATCACACTCCCTCATCACAAATATTCCCAGGAGAAGGAGGGCAGCCAAAATCTTCTGGCAAGCCATTGTGCGTGCCAGGGTTTTCGCAGCCCCTCTGTAGAACTGTCCGGAGACCGAATGAAACTCCTACTTCAACGATGGCAGGCTGGCGACTGAGATTCAACAAACGGCTTGGGGTACTTGTCAGAGTTCAGCCAATATGCTATTTAAAATCTCTACACCGCACTTCAAATTATTGTGAACATAAACATTCAAAACTTACAAAGGTAGTTTATTGTATAGGAAGGAAATACTGAAAATTGTTATCATAAAATCTAAATTCATCAGAAAAGGTCAAATATAATTTATATGTAGTTTGTACACCACACTTAATTATTATAACTTTGAAACATCCATTTAAAATATTCATTAAAGGTACTCTCCAAGATTTTTTTATTGCTTAAATCAATGAGGCTAATGTTTCTTATCATTTTTCTCTAAACCCCATGAAATTTGATAGAGAATTTTTAATTTTATACACTTTTAAAGATTTTTATAATCCAAACTTTACAATACCAATTTTACTTCCGAAGAAAAAGAATGAACACCAATAGTTTTGAATGTCAACTAGGTATTATGTATAATAAATCCATTAAATATTCGTTTAAAGGTATAAAACGTTTATATACATCAGGAAACAATTAAAATCTTGAACAAAGGTCGAGAACGCATTGCTTGTATTAAAAATTCAAATTTGTAATCAAAACAAAGAGTGTAGTACAATCCTCTTCAGCTTCAGGTTACTGATTCGTACAATTGTTGCACTCAGAGTATTAAAAACTTTAAAATCAAATAATAAAATATACACAGAACCGAATTTTATGCGATTTGCAGAATAATGACCCTATACCTTAGTTCTATAATATTATGCAATAAACTCATTTTTTCCCGGAGCCTGGAGAGGACCTTTAACCATTATCATAATTTTCATAGGATTAATGAAAAAAATTCTTGGAATGGACATCGACAGCACAGTTGCTTTTTTTCAAAGAAAAAAACATTCGTCAAGAATTTGCAATTACTTCAGAAAATAGAAAATGTTAACAAGTGCAAGCTCCCCATACTGCTACACAGAAATATAACGAAAAATTCCTCGCATGTCCTATATATTACTGAGCTTAAAGAGCATTGTGCAAATTTATTTGATGGCCAGTCTGCATTTTGTTTACCTATGCATATTTTGAGATAAGAATAAATTATTATTTTCATGAACTTGGACATATTTCGTTTGAATTCATCAGTGAAAAAAACATTTATACACGCTGCGGGTTATTTTATCCTTGCTGAGTATACAAATAATATGCTTTTATTTATCTATATTTTCATGTCAGCTACATATTAAAGTTCACATGATTAGAGAGGTTATTTCTAGTCAGTTTTACATGCCTCTTCAATTTTATCGTAGAGTTAAATTTACTGTTTTGAATCAAATTAACAGTTTTTCACTAATTTCGAGCAATTCATTGAGTACACCAGTCTAGTTAGCATTAAAAACATAATATCAATAAAGCTGCACCTTAAATTCAAAGCAATAGACCCGTTAAGTACAGACTGCGCATTTTATTTTAATTTATGGGAGAAATATTCCTATGTCATTTGTACGAAGATAAAAATGAAGTACATAAACATCTGTAAAGCTGACGAATTAATTAATCTTGGAGATTTATAATTTGATCCTCAGATACCTAATGTAACCGTATTTATTGCTTCAAAGTTCATTGAAATGAGTATTGCAATGAAAAAGTTACGAGCATTTTTTTTTACGCTAGAAATGGGAAAGATCAGTTATTTCTTACAAATATTTTTTTGTAAACTCTTTCATATTTATAAATGCTTATATCTATTTATAGTATTTATTAAATTCATAACACAATCGAAATATTCTAATAATTGTGTATATTTTCCTATAAGTGTTTAGTTCAATAGACTAAAACACAAGAAGTAGCGAGTCTTTCGTGAGGGCCTGCATGATGGGACAAGTAGAAAAAATGTCACGGTGTTACTCCAAGAGAACACATCTAATTTATTACATATAGGGTTTGATACTACCAAAGAAATACATAGAGCAGCATTAGAGTCTAATAAGAGAGAAAAGGAATCATAAACTTATACAGTAGAACACCTCTATAGTGAAATCGTAGCTGAGTAATTAAGGAAGTAGCCTCTATACTGAACAATTTTTATTTAGTCTCCCATGATTGGCCATCAGTCTAAGAAAATTACTAGCATTTCATGGCAGACTAAATAAAAAAATTTCACTGAACAGACTACTACCTTAGTCAGAACTCTAACTACACTATACAGGATAGGATTTCGTTATAGACGAGTTCTACTATAGCAGGCCTCGTAAGAAACAGTTGAGTGTTCGAACTGCGGGGGCAGAATCTGATCAAATGAAATTTGCATGAGAAAGAACAAATTTGTACTACACTTGATACTATTGCCACTCTTATATTGCATCAGGCAATAGATGTTACAATACCTGTGAGACGTGCTTTAAGGTAGGCAGATCTTTTTAATTATTTATGACTTTTTGAAAGCCTTCAAACAATAAAAAAATCCGTTCGCGTCTGCTGATATATATTTTATTTTACAAAACATTTATTGCATAGTCTGTAGTTATTGCTGTGATTTAGTATCGAAAATAAATATCCATGTTAACTGTGTTTTATATTTTTTCTAATGGAAAAGATCGATTCGATTCAAAGTGTCTCACAGAAGGTGTGTGTTGAAACCAGTTTCTCTCTTGTTATAAATTTGTCCACTATTCACAGTTGTTCCTTACTCTACACTAACTGTACAGGGTTTCATTATAGAGTAGTTCTACTGTATGTGATTTCGTCAAATATTCTAAATATTGAACCACAAATATGAAATAAGTTAAAAGAAAAAATGTTTGAATTGTTCAAATCCCTATACCAAAGTCTAATAAGCAAGCAGAATGGTTTGATTTTTTTAAAAACTTATTAGGTATACTATACTGTTTATTTTATAGGGTAGATATTTCAGCAATAGAACATACAAGAATAATTTATATACAGTAGCTAGCTACATACTTTATATACACAATTTATATTTAATGTATATCTGATCATAAGCGATATGAAAAATTGATCTTTACCTTAATTTAATATAATTGTTTTAGAGGTCCCCTACAATCAGTTATTTATATTGTTTTAAGCAATGAGACTAATGTTTATTATCATTTTGCTGTTAACCCCATGAAATTAAATTGCATATATTTAATCTTATATGCTTTTGAAGATTTTTATGATCAAAACTCTACAAAACCTATTATACTTCCGACTTTCTAATTTTCAGTCAGAAGAAAAAGAATGTACACCGTTTGTTTTGAATGTCAGCTAGGTAGGTATAATCAATCGAAAATTAAAAATTCCTGTACAGGAATAGAACTGGAGAAAGTTATTATAAAAAAAATTTTATACCTCAGGAAAAAATTCAAATGTTAAACATAGACCGAAAATTCAATGAACGTTTATGAAATTGTTGCTACACACAGTACTAGGTATTAAAAACTTTAAAAAGCATATGAAATATATATACTGAAGCGAATTGTTTTTCAGTTTGCAGTATAATGATCCCACAGACCTTAGTTTAATAATATTATGGGATCTTTCCCATTTGACGACCCACACCAAATTAAATTTTAATTATTTTTTTATTTGAATTTTGGCCATAGAATACGAAAATCAAAACGTTTTTTGTAGAAATTGATACTTTTAGATTTGAGATATGAGTGTTTAAAGTAATTTATTTCCTATGTATTACTAAAGGATTGAGAACTTTGAAAAAACTCGTGTTTTCATTGAAATTACTCAAACATTATAGATTTTTTACATGAAACTGTAATGTAGTTTGTTGCATCCGCTAGTTTGTTGTACTGCACACTTCATGATTGATTAACGACCTGACAGGTGGGCTTGGGGGTGGCACGATGCCCGAAATACATATATCAAATATTTCCAGTGTCCTTGATACTTTCCATTTATTACTTACATAATGATTTATATATTATGGGGGGCGTGCCCCCCCCCCCCCCATACCCACCCTCATACTAGATCATTAATCCAAAATGAAGTGTGCAATACAACAAACTAGGAGATACAATTATCTATATTACGGCTATCTTTGACCACAATTGGCCAGAAAGCGTGAACAGGATTTTTTTACTTCTCAATCCTTCAGTAATACATAGGGAATGAATAACTTCAAACCCTAATATCTCAAAAAGAATTCGTTTCTATAAAAAATAGTTATGATTTTCGAATTCTATGGACAAAAGTACATGTGAACAAATAAATTTAAATTAAATTTGCTGGGGTCGTGTAATGGGAAAGATCCGTATTATGTACTAAAACTAATATTTTGCTGGGGTTCGGAGAGAACCTTTAAAGGTCCCCTCCAAGCAAATATTTTTATTGCCTTACTCAACGAGGCTAATGTTTCTTATCATTTTACTGTAAACTGCATCGAATTTGATAGCATATTTTTAATTCTATGTTATAAACTCATTTTTTCCCGGAGCCTGGAGAGGACCTTTAATGAAAATATCCTAATATGTTAATACCAATTTGAATAATTGACGGATATGCTGACTGCTGAGTGGTGTGTGATAATGACGATGCACACATGGTGCATGCATAAATTCCCCGTACAATTAAGCGTCCAAACTATTCGGGAAATAATAAAATCAATTCAGTATTTACTGTATTTAGTAATATCGAGCCACATATTTAATATTGTGCAACCAACAACGAAATTTTATACGTTGCATATTAATACATCAGTGTACCTACATAATGAATTTTTCATCGTAAGAAAATATTATAAATTACTGATAAATCCACATGTGTTTTGAAAATCACAGTACCAGAACATTTAAATGTACTTAAATGAAAATTTGATGAACAAAGACAGGATAAAAAAATATGCTGAAATATCGACAAATTCTTCTGTTTAACCAGTTTCGCTATATAAGGCCCCCTCCAACTCCAAGCAAATTTTTTATTGCTTTAATAAAGGATATCGTAACATATAAAGTATGGTAATCAGCTGATAGAAACTACTTTGACGTGACCTCGGCGTGACTGGATAATCTTAAATTGCTACGTGAATAATATGCTTTGTGGTTAATAACTAGTTCATTTTTAATAGTTACGGTTTAATTTTTTGCCTATAATTGTACTACTAATAAAAGTATATCTGCAGGTAAAGCTTTCATTATTCAGATATTTTACTTACATTTATTCTTGGAAAGTATCCAGTGGACTGGCGACTCTGACCAGTGACCACACTTTGAAACAAGGGCTACCTATTAAATTTAATTTTTTTTTCTTATCAATTACTATAGCTAGGCATTGGTTAAATTGAACTTCCATTATTTTATTCCTTAATTGTTATTCATAGGAACTAGAGTTTAGCAGTTAACTAGCACTGGTTCAGGAAGCAGGGTAGCATTATGTTCAAGACCCTATTTTTTTTATAGATAAGTAAAAGAAATGAAGAATAGAAACACACCTGAATTATATCTATACATTCAACTTTGAGGTTCAATCGACACTTTCGCTTTTCTTTCATACGAAACACTTATAAAATGACTTTAAGCTTCTCGATATTTACATGCAAATACGAGGAATTATGACCCACTCGGTCACAAACAAGAAATGTGACGACTTGGCGACGTCATATTATTGCGTCGTCTACTAGTTACCATACCCGTTATGTCACTGTACCCTGCTTTAATCTATCAAACTTTAAAGTTTCTCATCATTTTGCTGCAAACCCTATGAAATTGAATAGCCTTTTTTTATTTTTTTATGGCTACCTATACTGGTATCTTAATACCATTACCCTAAAAAAACATTAGGTACCAAAAAGTGAACTTATATACCTAATTAGGGGTCTAGGTCAATTGATCCCCGGTCATTTCATTCCCAGTCATATTTTACGTTTATACACCTACCATTCATTTATTATATATGAATATATTATTTATTTATTATATACAGTAATAGAAATATGCACCTTACAATCGATGAAGTTTTTATAAAAACTAAGTAATAAGGGTAAAAACAGCTAACAAGAAATTAAACATTTTTTTATTCAAATAAGTAACAGTATATATGCTTTCAAATTTACATTACAGCAACAAAAAATATTCAATGGTAAAATAAATTTAAATGCACAGGTATACCCCATACTTATTATAACTTGCACATATTACTAATCAAATGAATCAGGACCATGTCTCGTAATTATTTCTCCTGGTATAGGAGCTAATTGAGGAGTAACTTTCTTTGCCGTAACTATTACAATTATAATCGTCATTCAGGTGAGAAATCAAAAATATTTTTATGGTAAAATATCATAAGTATACTATTTAGTATTTACCATAAAATGATTTTAAATCTATCCCACCTACATGATCATAATGTTTGTAATAGTTTCGGAGAAAACAGCTTATATTGAAAGTTAGGAATATTCACTTAGCTTGCGAAGTGAATATACCTAACTTTAGCTTGCAAGAGTTGGTTAATATTTTCTATCACCTGTAATATGTTTTCTGACTAGTTGTAATATTTGTAAATAAAAATGATAATTTTGTTGCGATAATAAGTTCTAGCTGTTTGAATTCTGTTAATTGTTTCATTATATAAAAAAAAATCACAAGTTTTATTTATTATTTAAATAGTAAATGGCAATTTTTATATAGAAATAATAATCGTAATAAATTATTGTATGCTAAATATATGAGCAAACAAAAAATATGACTGGGGATCAAATGACCGGGGATCGATCAAATGGTATGGGGATCCAATGAGCGGGGATCAAATAGTACCTACCCTAATTAGGCAGGTACTATTAAATTTACGATAATACGTGATAAGTTGGAATGCAGCCTTGTTCTTCTATTGAATCTTAGAAAGAGTGAAAGTGGAATGTGAATATATATTATATAATTAATTATGAACAGAATACTTGATCGATTTCTTTTTCTTCTAACTGTACGTTATATATGAACCTTAGCAGTTAGCTCTAAAAATTTATAAAGGTTCTCTAAAGGCTCCATATGAGTTTATTACTTAAAGATCCTCTCCAGGCTCCGAGAAAAAAATGAGTTTATTACATAATATTATAGAATTAACTAAGGTCTACGATCATTATTTCGCAAACCGCATACAATTCGGTTCAGTATATATTTTATTCTTTGCTTTTACATTTTTTTAATACTCTGTGAGCAACAATCGAGCGAATCTCCAACCTGACGCTGAGAAAGAAGATTGTACACTCTTTGTTTTGATTTCAAATTTAGATTTTTAAACAAAAAATACGTTTTTGACCTTTTTAAAGATATTAATTGTTTCTAAAAGTATATAAACGTTTCTATAATAAGTTTATCTAAGTTTAAACCTTTAAACGAATAATAAATAGATTTTAAACTAAATAGCTAGTTGACAATCAAAACAAATGGTGTACATTCTTTTTCTTCAGACTGAAAATTGGAAAGTCGGAAGTAAAGTAGGTTTTTTAGATTTTGGATTATAAAAATCTTTAAAAGCATATAAAATTAAAAATATGCTATCAAATTTTATGGGGTTTGCAGTAAAATGAAAAGAAACATTAGCCTCGTTGATTTAAGCAATAAAAAAATTTGCTTGGAGGGGACCTTTAATATTCTAGAACTAAGGTCTACGATCATTATTCCACAAACTGCATACAATTCGGTTCAGTATATATATTTTATTAATTGCTTTTAAAGTTTTTTAATACTCTGTGAGCAACAATCGAGCTAAAATCTAACCTGACGCTGAGAAAGAAGATTGTACACTCTTTGTTTTGATTTCAAATTTAGATTTTTAAACAAGCAATGCGTTTTGGCCTTCTTTTAAGATATTAATTGTTTCTAAAAGTATATAAACGTTTCTATAATAAGTTTATCCAAATTTAAACCTTTAAACGAATAATTAATAAATTTATCAAACTAAATACCTAGTTGACAATCAAAACAAATGGTGTATATTCTTCTTCTTCAGACTGCAAATTAGAAAATAGGAAGTAAAGTAGGAGGTTTTGTAGAGTTTGGATTATAAAAATCTTTAAAAGCATATAAAATTGAAAATAAGCTATCAAATTTTATGGGGTTTGCAGTAAAATGATAAGAAACATTAGCCTCGTAGATTTAAGCAATAAAAAAATTTGCCTGGAGGGGATCTTTAAAGCAATTCCAGATTGTTTTTAATTTAGTGTTGAGAAGATTTCTAAATTACCCTATAAGTACCTATAAGACTAAGCATATAGAGATAGTAAGTTCGGTTATTATCTTTTTCGAACTTTTGCAAGGTGGGCACAAGCACAACATGCATTGATAAGTAAAACACCTAGAATAATTATTAGCAGTTGTTTAACATTTGAACATCTCGTTTTATAAATTCCGTATTTCAGTGATGTTTCTCTTTGATATTACGCTAAATTTTAAGATCGCTATTTTTGAGCGATGGTTATGATTGATAATCACTAAATAGGTATAAAACTCGGCTGATTTCCGATTTATAAGTTATCTTAATATTCTTTAATGTTTTAGTGGAGCTGTTCTGTTTGTGACAATGAGTCTTAATTTAAATTAGTCTGTCATGATTGGTTGAAAATGCCTTTTCATTTGCAATCTGCGACTGCATCACATTTTCACATCGACATCATCACTCTTTCATCTTAAAAATGTAGCGCTGCTTTAGCAATGATGCAGCATAAGCCATTTTGTATTTGATGGTAAATTTGATTGATAATTCTTACTTACTACGGTACTACTACTACCTAGGTACCTAAAGATGTTTTTCAGAAATAATCCAAGTAAAATAGTTTGTCTCTCCAGTTCTCTCCAAAATTCATCAAATTTCTCTCCAAAATGATCAAATTATCATAAATTCTCTACAAAATAACATTGTATAATGCCAGTCTGTATTTGGTGCACAAAATTCCACTGACTTTTTTAAAAAGATGAAAAATCCACCATAGATTTCCAGTAAATCAGTTATTTGGCTGATCCACCAGCATTTTATCCATTTTTCCACCAAAATTTACCAGTCTGAAAAGAAGGTCTCCTCAGACCCAGGATTTTGTACAGAAATTGGGATTTGGGGGCAGCAAATAACATAGGAACATAGGAATTAAATAGGACTTGGGAGCAGGATTAATCCACAAATCCTGCTCTACTTTTCAGACTGGAAAATTTAATGGTAACACAGGAATAAACCAGTCTGCAGACTGCAGAATATGGGAGATATTTGGGTGATTCTCTCCGAACAATTTTGAATTAATTCCTATACTTACATTAATTATGCTACGAACAGTCGAACACTTTTGAAGTTTTTGAACTAATCCCTATATTTACATTAATTTTACTGTGAACAGAATATGGAATCTCTACGAACACTACCAATTTCTCAGTCTGCAGAATGCCGGAATGCGTCTCTTCTCCCGCAGAGATTTTTATTTGAAAGCCAGGGAGGGAAAATAACTCTCTTCTGATTGACTAGTAACTCTGTTAGAGATTCATCATAAAGACAACTTTTTCAGAAACGACACATTATTAATGATTATTTTTTAACTATGTTAAAATTAGTCCTATACATTTCATAATATTTGAAAAAAATTGAACTCTGCATGCTATACATGCTTTACTAATACTAAACACTAGTAAACATGGTTAATCATTAATAAACTCCCCAGTCGAGTATTCATCAATTCATGAGTAACTCTGTTAGAGTTTGAGTTTTCCACTCTGGTTTGAAAGATAGTTACTCTCTGACTCTCAGTAGCAGATTCAGAATCTCCCGCAGCTAAATTAATGGTAACATAGGAATTAACTCTCAATCTCCCGCAGCTAAATTAATGGTTACATAGGAATTAATTCAAGATCTTCCGCAGACCAGTCTGTATTTGATGCTAAAAATTCCACTGACATTTTGAAAAATCTGAAAAAATCCACTAGGTATAAGTTTTCAATAATTTGGCTGATCCACCATCATTTTACCACCGAAATTTATTGGTAACATAGGAATAAGTAGCTAAAAATCCACCGACTTTGTCAGAATATTATTTTCAATGGAGAAAAATTCCACCGACATGTCGGTGTAATTTACCATGAAATACAGACTGGCCCGCAGAGATCTCCAATTTCATAAATTCAATCAAAAACTCCCGCAGAGTCTTGGAATAATGTTCCATATTCTGCAGACTGGCCAATTTCTGCAGACTGGGGAATAAATAGCAAAAAATCCACTGACTTTATCAGAATATTATTTTACCATGAAATACAGTCTCAGACTGGGTACAATGTAGCTGATTGTAGGGTTGTAGCATGGGAGAAAATTGGATATTTCTCACCATTTTCTGCTAGCCTAGCCTGCTGATGATTTGCAGTTGAAGTGCTCAAAATAACTGCTTTATTATTTATTTGGGAACCATGTTTCAAAGTGTGCCAGTCTGTATTTGGTGCACAAAATTCCACTGACTCTTAGAAAAAGCTGAAAAAATCCACCATAAATTTTCATTATTTTGGCTGATCCACCAACATTTTACCCATTTTTCCACCTAAAATTAATGGTAACATAGGAATAAATAGCTAAAAATCCACCGACTTTGCCAGAATGTCATTTTCAAAGAGAAAAAATTCCACCGACATGTCGGTGGAATTTACCATGAAATACAGACTGGAAAGTGTGGCAGGAAAGTTGCCAGTTTAGTTAGAAAATGGATCCAGTTCGCCACATTTATGGTACTTTAAAGGAGAAATTTGACTTCCTAGTGGTGATTTTACACTTGGAAACATCCTTATGCTTCATGTCTGATGCATGTGCATCTCCTTGGACTATTTTGTGAGTGATTTACCTAGTTTAAGAGTATGTACCAAGTAGCCGATTAATTGTCGACTTAAAATTTGTGAAAATAAGTGTCTTTCCCATATATAGACGACTAATGAGTACTATAATTAGATTTAAAATTAAAATTGGTGACTCGAGAATAAGTATAAACTGCGGAAATCATCTTTGTTGAAATGTAAACAACGTCGCCATTTTGTTTTGATATGGCGCCATGTATTATGTATATTAGTTTTCTGTGAAAGATTGCAATCTTTTGTTATGAATGATGTGGTCACTAGCTACTTGTCATTTTAATTCGATGCTCTCTTGACTAATTATCGGAAGAAGAAAAAGAATAACTATGAAAGAAAGTATGCCTCTCTGTGATTGGCTGGTATCAGTTGTATGCCTCTCTCTGATTGGCTGATACGCTCTCAATGAGTCAATTATATATTATGTTTACTTTTGATAATTAGGTAGGTATAATAATATAGGTAATGACGACTGTCGACTTTCAAAATTGGAATTAAAATTTTGACAACTGGCAACTGCATTACTAATTTTTGTTGACTTATTTTTGAAAAAAAAAATTTATTGGCGACTCAAATGAACATTCTCTGAAACTAGGGTGATTTACATGTTTTTCAACTTATTTAACCCCTCAAAAGTCGCCAATATACTTGCGACTTTGTCCACACAATAAAACATGGTTTGGGAAATTATCTAAAGATGTTTTTTAGAAATAATCTGAAGATGTTTTTAGAAATAATCTAAAGATGTTTTTTAGAAATAATCTAAAGATGTTTCTTAGAAATAATCTAAAGATGTTTTTTAGAAATAATCTAAAGATGTTTTTTGGAAATAATCTAAAGATGTTTTTTAGAAATAATCTAAAGATGTTTTTTAGAAATAATCTAAAGATGTTTTTTAGAAATAATCTAAAGATGTTTTTTAGAAATAATTTAAAGATGTTTTTTAGAAATAATTTAAAGATGTTTTTTAGAAATAATTTAAAGATGTTTTTTAGAAATAATTTAAAGATGTTTTTTAGAAATAATTTAAAGATGTTTTTAGAAATTATCCCAGTCTGCAGAAACTGGTAAAATGTTCTTAGAGATCTCTTATTCTGTTTGTAGCAAAATTAATGTAAATAAAGAGATTATTTCAGTAGTGTTTGTAGCAAAACTAATGTAAATATAGGAATTAATTCAAAATTGTTCGGAGATAATATCCCAAATATCTCCCATATCCTGCAGACAGGAAATTATCTAAAGATGTTTTTAGAAATGATCAAAAGCTGTTTATAGAAATTATCCAAATATGTTTTTAGAAATGATCTAAAGATGTTTTTAGAAATGATCTAAAGTTGTTTTTAGAAATGATCTAATCATCTAAAGATGTTTTTTGAAATCATGTATATGATACAGATTGTATTTGGTGCTAAATTCCAATGATATGTCGCCTTATATTCAATTTCTCTAATAAAAAAATTCCTGCAATGTCGGAGATATTTAGCTATTAATTCCTATATTACCATTAATTTTTGGAGGGGAAACTGGAAAAATGTTGGAGGACTAGACAATTTGATGAAAAATGTTGGCAGATATTTCACAGATTTTTGAAAAAGTCAAAGGAGTTCAGTGCATCAAATACAAACTGTAATATGTTGTATATGTTGGTTTCAATTTAAAAATGTATATATCTTGGTGATCAAACTTGTATTCTTTTTAATATCTTCAATAAACTATATTATTATTGTTATTATCTAAAGATTAGGCCAGATTGTATTTTATGGTAAATTCCACCGAATTGTCAGTGGGATTTTTTCCATTGAAAATAATATTCTGGCAATGTCGGTGGATTTCTAGCTATTTATTCCTATGTTACCATTAATTTTTGGTGGAAAAATGGGTAAAATGTTGGTGGATCAGCCAAATTACTGGAAATTTATGGTGGATTTTTTCAGCTTTTTCAAAATGTCAGTGGAAGTTTTTGCACCAAATACAGACTGGCGATTAGGTAATGATGTTTTTAGAAATTATCTAAAGATGTTCCACGTTTCATAGTATGGTAAAACCTATAAATAACAAGTAAATCACCCATAAAATAGTCTCGAGAGATATACATGTAGGGCTGTACCAATACCATAATTATTGCCGATACGAGTACCGATACAAAGTTTTAGTAATCTGCCGATACCGATACTTGAAAAACACCGATACTCCTGATACCGATACACTGATATTTTATAATTACTCATTATTATTAATTTTATTTATATATTAAATGTACCCAATCTGATACAATAGTATTAGATTCGGCAAGTCTGATATGAACCGAATAATGTACATACTACGTAAGTATGCACAATCTATTATCTACCAATGAGCTACCAAATACTTATATTCAATGTTCTTATGACCATAAATGTGCACGGATATTGGTTGGAAGCATAAATGACTTATAAGTAGAGTAGTGCTATGAAACTGGATGTAATGAATTGGTATATTCGTGGCTTCATCCAGTTGGTTTTTAAATGTAATATTAATAAGTTTCAAGTATTATAATCATTGTTTATAATCCAAAACATGATTAATTTACCCATTATTCTTAATACTCTGCTAGCTACCACTTATTCTATATAACCGTTTTAGGACAAGTTTAATACATGTCTGAGTCTGTTTGGAATATACCTACTCATAGGTCGCGTCATCATGCAGCCATTTTGTTTACAAACTTAGGTATGTCAAGGTACGTGAGCTTATGATTTATGTATTTAAATTGTATGATTTGTTCTATTTTCAAATAGTGTCCAAGGAAGAAGTGTAAGCACCCTCTATTACAATGTCTATTATATTTTTTTCTTCACTGCCTTTTAGTAAGTAAAATCACAGAGTTAGCTCTAAGAATAACCTTCGCGCAATGACAAAAATAATCACCCTCACTCTTTGCTTACCTGTTCTTAAACTATGTCCATCAGTTAAAAAAAAATTTCACCTGTTAATAGTACAATAAGAGGCGGAGGAGAGTAGACCAAGTTACAGTTTTTTCGTCCATTAGGTAACAATTATTAAGTTCTTTATAAGCGGAAACATTTTTGTGGCCCATACTGTAGTATGTTTTTGAATTGATCCAGTCTGTATTTGGTGCACAAAATTCCACTGACTTTTTGAAAAAGCTGAAAAAATCCACCATAAATTTCCAGTAATTTGGCTGATCCACCAATATTTTTCCACCGAAAATTAATGGTAACATAGAACTAAATAGCTAAAAATCCACCGACTTAGCCAGAATATTATTTTCAATGGAGAAAAATTCCACTGATAAGTCAGTGGAATTTACCCTGAATTACAGTCTGAGTAATGATCTAAATAGTATGTTTTTGAAATGATCTAAAGATGTTTTTGAAAATGATCCAAACTCTAATAAAGATGTTTTCCTTAACCAGTCTGCAGAATATGGGAGATATTTGGGATATTCTCTACAAACAATTTTGATTTAATTCCTATGTTTACATTAATTTTGCTACGAACACTTCTGAATTAATTCCTATATTTATATTAATTTTGCTACACATACAAACAGAATAAGAGATCTCTATGAACACTGCTAGTTTCTGCAGACTGGTTTTTCTCTGGGTAATAAAGCATGCCTGCCATGTCCAAACTTGGCATGGCAAGTTTGTGACAGTTATTTTGAGCCCTTCAATTGTAAATGGCGAGAAATATCTATATTTCTCTTATGCTACAATGTTATTTTGAAGAGAATTTATGATAATTTGATAGTTTTGGAGAGAAATTTGGTGATTTTTGGAGAGACAAATGGAGAGTTTATGAGCCATACTATTTTATTTGGGTTTTTCTTTATTTGCCGAAATGAGATACTGGTAAATTTTTATATCAAATAAAATTTTGACAATTTTTTATTTGAAATTTGAGCTTTAAATTGCAATTGGAGAGAAACATCTAATTTTATTAACCACAGTATATATTTTTCTTGAGATCTGTTATTCTGATCACAGTAAAATTAATGGAAACAATAATTAATTCAAAATTGTTCATAATGAATATCCCAAAATCCAAATATATCATATATTCTGGAGACTGGTTAATTTTTGTTCTGTTATCAT
Source organism: Caprella mutica (assembly GCA_947561585.1). Lineage (NCBI taxonomy): Eukaryota > Metazoa > Arthropoda > Malacostraca > Amphipoda > Caprellidae > Caprella > Caprella mutica. Next base: position 27,550 of record CANNZV010003912.1, on the reverse strand, counting down.
TACTTGATTACCAGTCTGCATAAACTGATAAAGTGTCCATAGATATCACTTATTCTGTTCACAGTAAAAGTTATGTAAATGTAGGAACTAATTCAGTGGTGTTTGTAGCAAAACTAATGTAAATATAGAGATTAATTCAAAATTATTTGTAGAGAATATATCAAATATCTCTCATATTCTGCATTCTTGCAGTTGATTAATTTTTGTTCTGTTATCTTCTGGTAAATTCCACCAACTTGGCTACTTCCCTCTCATACTAAGAAATATAGGAACATATCCTACTGTGGCATGAAATATCTAATATTCTCCTATGATGCTAGCAGCCTAACTGATGCTTATGTTATTTTGAAAAGAACCTATCAATTTATGATAATTTAATTAAATTAAACTCTTTTTTTAACCAGTAGGAAACAGGGCTGTGGAGTCAGAGTCAAAGCCTTTTTTGGTGGAGTCGGAGTCAGGAGTTGAAATTTTGTACTGACTCGGACTCCAAGCTATAAAAATGAGTCACAATATATAATTTAGATCCATCTCATTTGTTGTTCATCATGTTAAACATCTCATAAGAACTAATAACAGCTCTTACCTATAAATTAATTCAATATTTATAGTCTAAACACTCATTTAAATGAGTCGATAGTGCTTATAAAAATACTGTAAAACTTATTGTCAGAGTCAGTGAAATTCTATGTGCTGGAGTCTGAGTCGATCAATTCAAAATAAAGGAGTCTGATTTGGGGTCACTGTCGAACATTTTTTTAAATTTTAAACCAAAATCAATCAATGGTAGCTATTACTAATATAGGGATAAATAGTGAGAAGTCCTCTAGCATTAGTTACATTACTAGCATATCTATTTTCAAGAGATGAAAAATCATCAAATACAATCTGGCATGCACTGAACTTCTCTAACATTTCTGTAAATGGGAAATGTCTGCCAACATTCTCCCTCAATTTGGCTACTCCTCTAACAATTTTCCAATTCACTCTCCCAAATGCAAAAATTAATGGTAATATAAATTATGGATAAAAATAGCTAGAAGGTCCTCTGACATTGCAAGAATATTTATTTTATTTTTAGAAATGAAATGTCAACCTTAGTCTTTACTTAAGTTGTGAATACTTATGCTCTTCCCATTATATATAACATTTAATTATAAAGCTCTTTATTTTTTCAGTATTAGAGCAGGTTAATAATATCGAAATATTGTAAAGTAAGATTTATCAGTTACTTGATTGTGTATGAGGTTGCATGATGCCTCACATACCAAATGGCAATCCAATGCTGTTTGACTGGACTAGAGAAGAATGTCTGGGAAAGTTACGCAGTATGGGTGAGTACCTACCTATCCAATTATAAGAACGACTTTCTCTTGCGATCAGCTTTGTAGTTTTACTTTTATATAGTCTGTTATCCAATATCTTCTTTCCTACCTATCTATTACCATTTTTACTTACTTCTGTGATTAGCTTTTAGTTTTACTTCTATTCTTCTATCCGATATCTTCTTTCCTACCTATCTATTACCATTTTTACTTACTCCTGTGATTACCTTTGTAGTTTTACTTTATTCATTATCCAATATCTTCTTTCCACAGAATTATTGGCTTACCATCATATAATGAAGGTACTGAGGTCTCAAGGTGACTTGACAAAGGAGAAGAGGAAGTTCCTGGGTGATCTTCAAAATCTTCTTAAAGTAGGCACCGATAGACACAAGGCAGAGGTGCGCCGAGTTGTCAATGATGAAGAAGCCTATACAATAGCTTACAGGTACTAGTCTATACAATAGCTTACAGGTAATAGTCTATGAAATAGCTTACAGTCTATGCAATAGCTTACAGGTAATGGCATATTCAATAGCTTACAGGTAATAGTCTATACAATAGTTTACGGGTAATAGCCTATACAATAGCTTACAGGTAATGCCTATACAACAGCTTACAGGTAATGGCCTATACAACAGCTTACAGGTAATAGCCTATACAATAGCTTACAGGTAATGCCTATACAACAGCTTACAGGTAATGGCCTATACAACAGCTTACAGGTAATAGTCTATACAATAGCTTACAGGTAATGCCTATACAATATCTTACAGGTAATAGCCTATACAATAGCTTACAGGTAATAGTCTATACAATAGCTTACAGGTAATGCCTATACAATATCTTACAGTTAATAGCCTATACAATAGCTTACAGGTAATAGTCTATACAATAGCTTACAGGTAATAGTCTATACAATAGCTTACAGTTAATAGCCTATACAATAGCTTACAGGTAATAGTCTATACAATAGCTTACAGGTAATGCCTATACAATATCTTACAGTTAATAGCCTATACAATATCTTACAGTTAATAGCCTATACAATAGCTTACAGGTAATGCCTATACAATAGCTTACAGGTAATGCCTATACAATATCTTACAGGTAATAGTCTATACAATAGCTTACAGGTAATGTCTATACAACAGCTTACAGGTAGTGGCCTATACAACAGCTTACAGGTAATAGTCTACAATAGCTTACAGGTAATAGTCTATACAATAGCTTACAGTTAATAGCCTATACAATAGCTTACAGGTAATAGTCTATACAATAGCTTACAGGTAATGGCCTATACAATAGCTTACAGGTAATGGCTTATACAGTTTGTCTGCAAAAAATGTATCCACTGCCATAGACATGGAGTTATGATAAGCTACTCTAGAGAGAGGAAGTGTTACAGCGATTGCAGGACGCTAAGGAAGACGGTGTAAAACCTCATTTTGTTTCAGTTATATCATTTCTCCATTAAATTTTGTTTCAGTTATATCATTTCTCCATTAAATTTTGTTTCAGTTATATCATTTCTCCATTGAACTGACGCTATATTGCCTTATTGCAATTAGGATTTTAGCGTCCCGCAAGACGCGATATTATTTTGGCCAAGGTTCATAGACTATAACAGGTTAAACGAATAGAAATAGTACGAAATGTTACTAAGAGCTGAGTCTACAAATTTTTTATATGAAAACCTATATTGCAATATTAGGTTTGTTCTTATTTTAGGCTTTTAGCTACAGTAATTAAAGCGGATGAAAATGTTGACCAGTGCCCATTAATCAACGGACAACGACGTGAATAGTAGTTAGCTTTTCGTTCTTTTAACAGTGGTAATAACCATTTCTTTGAAATATTTTTCATACCATTCGATAGATTATTAAATTCTAAAGAATTCTATTCTGACTCACGCCCGAGTTTAATCTATCATTTGAGAGATATTCAAGAAGAAAGACAGAAATTGTTCCTTCCTTTGCTAATTGTCGTAGTGAATAGCAGTTAGTTTTTGTTGGTTTTGCAGTGATAATAACCATTTCATTGAAATATTTCTTATACCATTCGATAGATTATTAAATTCTAAAGAATTCTATTCTGACTCACGTGCAAGTTTAATCTACCGTTTAAGAGATATTCAAGAAGGAAGACAGAAAATGTTGTTTTCTCATTGGCAATTTTTTCCCCATTCGTTTAACCTGTTATAGTCTATGAACCTTGATTTTGGCCACTCACTCCCCACTTGGCCGTACAGTATATCTTTTAAGTACTATTTATAATTCATTAATATTAATCTACGTATCTATGGCACCAACATATGAGGCATATTATCATGGAATGATGAGTAATGTAGATTCAACGCAGTGGATACATTTTTTCTGGACACACTGTACAATAGCTTACAAGTAATAGCCTATAGCCCACTTACAACTGTACTAGGGTAAGTTACAAATTATCAATCAATTTCACGTCTTCGGTGATATAAGAAAAAAACAATATAATAATTATTAAAACAAAAAAGAAATAGCAAACATTCATTACCTATATAGATATATGTTTTTTCTTTTATGGCCAAAAATGTGAAACCGATTGATATATCGTAACTTACCCCCTATAAACTAACTTGCTTTATAAACTCCAAATTGTTTCAGACTGACTGGTAGTGAGTTTTCGCAAACTGCCTGGGCTGTTGAAGCAAGAAGACTCATCCCTTTACTGCCTAGAGCAACACCAGAGGTGAGCCGTGAGAGAGAAATTATTTTATCACTGTCTTGAATATTTATTTATTTTCTTCACTTTGGCTCTGTATAGCTAATTAGTATTGATGATCATTAGGAATTAGTTGCTAATTAATATTGATGATCATTAGGAATTAGTAGCTAATTAATATTGATGATCATTATAACGGCTGACGAGCTAACTATAATTGGGCTGGCTTTGGCTCCTGCTCCAGAGCTATATAGAATGTAAATGAAGGCTCCGGCTCCAGCTCTGGAGCTATATAGAATGTAAATGAAAGCTCCAGCTCCGGAGCCACTATTTAAAACTTAGAGCTCCGGCCCCTGCTCCAGCTCCATAATTATCAATTAAATCAAAGTTAATTTTAACATTAAAAAAGTTAATTTCAGGGTTCATCTAAAAAACGAATAGAACTATTATTTAAAATTTACAAGATTAGTTTAACTAATCAGTAACTTTTCAATTAAAGAACCTATTAATCAATTTTGTGCTTTTATTTAAGAGTATTAGGTAAAAAAAAAATTAAATTGCCGGAGCCTGGAGCTATTTGTAATGTTAGAGCTCCAGCTCTGCTCCTCTGGTTGCACATTCAGCTAAGCTACGGCTCCAGCTCCTGCTCCGGAGTGCCAAAATTGGCTAGCTCCGGCTCAAAGCTCCGGAGCCAGATCCCCAGCCCTGAACTCATTATGAATAAGTATCTAATTAATATTGATGATTATTATTAATTAGCTAGTAGCTAATAAATATTGATGATCATTATGAATTATTAATAAATGTTGTTGATAATGTTTAATTAAACTTATTAGAGTTAAAATGAAATGGTTGAACAAAACAGAAAGTAGCTATAAGAGATAGCTGTGAAACATATAACTAAATTTAATATCAGACTCAAAACTAAACTTGTGGCAACTGATTCAAATTGATTCAAGATTTCTGCATTATTAGCTAGCTAATACTTATAAACTTTATTAATCTTCTACTATTTGAAGTATATCTACACTGCGTGCCACACTTTTGTGCACATCACAAATTTTGGGATAAAATGAGTAAAAATCAATGAAATTTGCAGTTAATATGGAAACCCTCACTAGGAGGTTATGTATAAAATTTGAAGGTAATCCATTGTTTATTAACCGAGTATGATCAATTTTTACATTATTTAACCGTGCTACGCTCATGTTTTTGTTGTCCTCACATTTTTAAATATCGAAAATGAGTCGCCGCCCGTGTCTTTCTGACTCTGAAAAGAGTAAGATAGTATCCATGCTGGCTGAGGGACATGATGCAAAGTCTATTTCCACTGAAATCGGTCGGGACCCACGTACAGTGAAGAAATTTATTGATGATCCCATGAGGAAGGTCACTCGTAAGGATAAGGGTAAATGGAAAGTAGCAACCAGGCGGAACTTGTCCAGGATCAAGAGGGAACTCAAGAGGAACTCCACTGCCACAAGTGAGGAAATTTTCAAGAGTGCAGGTATGGAGGAAGTCCCCAAAACCACTCGTTGCAGGATCTTGAGAAGTATAGCTTCTCATGTTTCACCCGTTATCAGGCCTCCTTTGAAGGAGTCACACAAGAAAGCAAGAGTTTCTTGGGCTGAGAAGTATCTCAAGACAGACTTCCAGACTGTGCTCTTCACTGATGAGATGAGAGCGACTCTTGACGGCCCTGACGGTTGGGCAAAGTCATGGACTGCCCATGGCTTTTCTCGTCTTCAGAGGATTCGTCGTCAACAAGGAGCTGGAGGTGTTATGATGTGGGCTGGAATACTTGGAGACAGATTGGTGGGACCCTTCCGTGTACCAGAGGGCGTTAAAATCACGTCAGCTAATTATATTAGCTTTTTGAAGAACAATTTTGTTCCGTGGCTGAAGAGGCAACCAGCTGCACTCAAGAAAAAGATAATTTTCATGCATGATAACGCCCCGTCCCATGCAACTACAGCCACCCGCAGTTACCTGGAAACTCTTTAAGTTCTCGGATGATAAATTGATGGTCTGGCCCAGCCTCTCACCGGATTTAAATCCAATTGAAAACCTCTGGTCCATATTAAAACAAAAGTTGTATGCGGGAGGACGTCAATTCACAAACAAGGAGGACCTCTGGAGGGAAATTGAGAAAATCTGTGAGAAGATAACACCAGATACTATAAATAAGTTGACTAGCTCCATGGATAGACGTCTTTTGAGGGTCGTTGACAAGAGGGGAGGTTTTACTGGGTATTAATAATTAAAATGCAGTTTTTGTTATAATTTCATTAATTTTGTATTTTCGAAGTAATTAAATTTGCACTCTTGTAGCTCCTGCATATAAATAACACTTTTTGAGTTAAATAAAATTGTTTTTGAACGTTATATAAGCACTTTTATCCTCCTGCACAAGAGCGTGGTACTCTGAAATTATACCTTTTTAGGAAAAATCCTTGTCAATTCACCAATAAGTATCACAGGCATTTGAAATTTCTTGGCATGTTACATCTGTATTGGACAAGTGTCTACTGAAAATTTCAATGGATTTGGATGAGTTATACTCATTTTACAGCAAAATGTGTGATCTGCACAAAAGTGTGGCACGTAGTGTACTTATGCTCATAATTTCCATTTCTCTCAGGTTGCTTACACTGCCTATGCCACAAAAATGGCTCAGCAATACTTCAGAATGAACTGCTCCAAGCCCCTTCCTGCTGAAACACCAAAGTTCTCTCCAAAAGATGGTACCTAAATGATTCTCTATATGTTTATCTTGACCCTTCATTGTTTAGCATAGCCATTTATTGTTCTATTTATATTATTTAGGCACTTAACTAAATATGAAAACTAGTTTGCTGAATGATGAAATGTTTCATACTATTTATTTTAAAGCTGTTTCTATCATATAGCTAGAGTAAATTCTCTTCAAATTCAAGTAAAGTTTTTCTTTAGAAATAAGGATTCTCTGTTTATCAATAGAGGTCCATACATATTTTAACACACTGTACCCTTTAATACCACCAAAGTGAAGTCATTTGAGTTCCTTTTTAGACTATCGGAGAAATATTCCTATGTTATTCGTATGGGAGAAAAAGTAGGTGGTTAAACATCCATTACAGCTGACTATTTACTTACGCTTGGAAAATTCTAAGTCAATATTTCGATACTTTAATATCTAAACGCATTCATAGATAAAAAGTTCATTGAAATGTGTATTCAAATGAATAAGTTATGAGCAATTTAATTAGAAATAACGTCAATTAAGAGACAAATCTGTAATTTAGATAATCTGTACAACATATTTTTACGCAAGAAATTTGAAAGATTAGTTACCAAATAACTTAAAGTTCTCTCAGTTTTAGGAGCATATCTTATTATTGAAGTAATTTTATTTATTTTATAACTTTTCTATCTTAGAATAGGATTCAGAAACCTAAGTATTAGGTTTATGTATTATTATAAGATATAGCTAATAATACAAAATAACTAGTTAGTTTCAAAACATGATATCAATCATATCATAATTATATTTATTTTATTTTATTTAAGATAAAATAATATATAATAACTAGTTTCAGAATTTTAATTACCTAACTTGGTATATTTTACGAGTTGCAAAGGTAGGTTCACTGTACCTAGTTTCCCCATATCTAGTTCGGTTTCAAAATCCTATCCTAAGATAGAATGGGTGTAAAGTAAATAAATTTACCTTAATAATAAGTTATACTCCTAAAACTGAGAGAATTTGATGTTATTTGATAACCAATCTTTCAAATTTCTCGCGTAAAAATATGTTGCACAGGCTACCTAATTTACGGATTTGTCTCTTTATTGACGTTATTTATAATTAAATTGCTTGTAACTTTTTTTATTTGAATACACATTTCAATGAACTTTTATCAATTAATTCGTTTAGATATTAGGTATCGAAATATTGACTTAGAATTTTCCAAGCGTAATTAAATAGTCAACTGTAATGGATGTTTTACCACCTAATTTTTCTCCCGTACGAATAACATAAGAATATTTCGCCGATAATCTAAGAAGAAACCCAAATCACTTCACTTTGGTGGTCTATTGATGTACTGGTAACTGGATCATTATTAATCTTTGAATTTCTATTGCTAATATATGTTGATTTACAATTAACTCAGTACCTAACACTACAACTACGGATTAATTAACTTCAATAATTTCATTCAGAGAAATATGTATCGACATTTAACCCTATTTTCCCTAATAGACTTAGGCAGGACGAGTGACTACACAGACAGTGAGGATGAGACTGAAGGCATGCGCTACCTAGATGAGGAGATGGTGCCTGAGACCTACTGCACCAAAGGGAACACTTACAACAAACTTACCTCTGAGACTAACACTGAGAAAAGGTAAGATGCTACCTAAGCAGTGGCACTATAATGGCACAATTTTTACCATGAAGCATTTTTATACTTGATGTTTGGTAAATTAGGAATTATTGGTCAGTTCAACATCTTTGGTTATAGCTATAAAAAAAAATTATATATGTAATAGCTAATTCAATTTCTATTTTAATTGATATTGATGATTCCTGCAAGTACCATTGATTCAAATTGAGATATAATCCGTATTATAATATAGTTTTTTCTTGTATGACCGTCGACCGAAGATGGGGAACTGCCCTAATTACTTAGGTTTCTCTAAAAAATGACATTACTCCTTTCATCCTCAGTTCTGCACCCCGCAAGAAATCCAAAAAGTCTCACCCCCCACCCTCCACTTCCCCCTCTGACACCCCCGCAGCCATTTCCCCCACTGAAGCCAATAGGGATAAGAGGAAAAGGAAGAGATCCAACTCCTTGGAAACACTTGTTCCCCCAGCACTTCCCTTGATGGACCCCCAATCCCCCGGGGGGAATGAGGTGGTAGCAGAGGAGGAAAGGGGTGGTGGGAAGGGTGCTCTCACTCCTCTAGAACACTCTGTTATCAGCAACAGACAACAGGAGGTGCGTGGGGAAAACAACAGTTTAGTTAAAAGAAAACGGGTAAATAGATTGGTAAGTAGGTTAAAATATTCAGTCAATGAGTCCTAATGTTTTACCTCTTTCAGCTCGATAATAAGGACTTTGATAATATAATTAGTGACTATTAAGCTTATAGAGACTAATTTTAGCTCTCAACTGTTGTTTCAGTTATTATTAGTAAAAATGGAAATGTTAAGGAATTGTAAGCTTTACTGATAGCTTCCCTTAGCTACTTGTTAATCTTAAAATATCTTTGAAGCAATTATACATTGAGTTTATATTTATTTCTTGAGGAATAACTGTTTTTAGGTTTTATACAACTATAACCCCTCACTTTCACCCTCAGATCAACCTCTCCTCTACCACAAGCCTGAGAAACTCCTCCAGTCACCCTGTGAAACAACATAGCACTACTGTAGCCCCTCCCCAAAAGGTGAGAAAGAACAAAATGAAGCTCTCTATTTTATAATTTAACTAAATTATTGTGTTTTTTTATATATTTTAATGAACTATTATACGGCTATTCGTTACGTATAGTTAGCTATTCTTGACAATTTCCTTATTCTAGAACTAAATCTACTGTCTTTTTTATCAATTTAAATAAATTGAGCTTCTATCCGTGTCAATCGACATATTTAAAATGCTGACATTCATTTTTAAAAGCAGGCGTGCACTGGTAAAGTTAAAAGATTTTGAAATAGTTCTGAGACCTACTAGTGATAATAGTCAACTAAATCACAATCTAATATTTATTATTAGATTTACAGTCGGTATCTTATTTTGAAATATTTATTTATTTAGTTAAACTAGTTAGTTATTTATGAATTATTGGTCATTTCCATATCTTCGGTCACTAATAATTATTAGTGGTATCCATATTAGATACCAATTGAAATAACAATTTTTATATTGTTTTTTCTTATATGACCGAAGATGTGGAACTGACTGATAATTCCTAACTTTCCCTACTGAATTTCTTGATTGTTTTGAAGCTTTTCAAAAGCCTCATCTTCCCCCATTTTCTCCCCCAGGTTATCTTGATATCCTCCTCGGTGGCTAGCAATGACTCCCCCTCCCATCCTCCTTCCCTCCAGCAGACCCGCCCCATCAGTGTCCTGAAGAGTGGAGGAATCTTCAGGACAACCGCCATTGCCCCCCCTGGTGAATGATTAGTCATTACCAAAGAATTCATCTATGTGTTTTGAGTTTTTTGATTATTTTTTGTTGTAGCTAACATTTTTACTAAGATATCATATAGGAATATTTTACTGAAATAATCTAGAACACTGAGGAATGAGTTCACTTCTACTAGCTATAAACCTTTCAATTTAATAAAATTAATAAATTTGACAAAGTATATCGACAGGAAGCTAGTTACAAAATACATTTTCAGTTCTAATTAGCTACTTAATAATATTTCATAATTTCACATGTGCCTTTCATTTCAATTTTGGTGAAATATTGTCTTTGTCCGAAATATTTTTCCCCAGCAAAGTTTCTAGTTATGAGACGGCTCCACAAAAAGTAAATCTCTAACCCTCATTAAATTATTTTTACTATGATCGAAAATGCGGGACCATCCAATAACTCGTAACTTGCCCCACCTTTACCGTTTATCAATTCTCCAATTGTTTTTCTAGCGACTCCAAGCCGCACTCCCCAAACAGTGAGCAACACTCTTTCCAACAGCAGAACACAAAGCGCCTCTGCACTACACATGTACAGTGAGTCAAACTGAGGCATTGCTGATAGTCAATATAGTACCTATCTACAATCTAACTACATGTTATATATCCTAATTCAGTGCTGTTGTATATGCCTAATTGAGGATTTCAATAGAAATCTAACTTTAAAGGTCCTCTCCACTCTAAATTAAAAAATCTGGATTTGCTTTAAATATGTAGAGCTAAGGTTATATAACATATAAGAGTAAACGGAATTTAAATTGATCAAGTATTCTGTTCACAATTAATTATATAAGAAATATTCCCATTTCGCTTTTTTTCATTCTGAGATTCATAAGAGCATAGAGGCCGCATAATTGAGTAGGTATGTTCGTTCGTAAGTACATAGTACATACCTATTCAAATGCAGTGTTTTAAAATTAACAGTTCTTTCTATAGAAAAATGGTATATATGTAAACTATATAAGAAATACTTAATTAGGTACTTGGATTCGTTATATGGATCCATTATCTTGGAATCAGCTTTGTTACTGTTTTGAATTTGTCGGATCTAGTTAGCCTATCGCACATGCGGGCTTTTTCTTTACTTGAAATTCAGAGGGGTAGTTGAAAAAACGGAAACAAATCTTAAATTAGCTACATATAATAATAAAATTATAGAACCAAATTTGAAATGGTTTGCAGTTTTATAAACAGTAACCTTAGTTCTAATGAATAGAGAAATAAAAAGAAATAGTGGAGGGGACCTTTAAATGATATGTTTTGGCCATAACAGTCATTAGCAGATGGTTAACTACCTGTACTCTGACGTCTAAATAACAGAAAACTAAATAGTAAACTTATTATATTTATAGTTTGTATTAGTTGCATTGTTTTAGATCAAAAAACTTTATAAATATCTGCTTATAGTAAGTTTTGAGCCTTTATTTATATCAATAGGTAGTGATCAAACTTAAGTATTGAGGTAGGCCTATCTACAATGTAACTTTTTTCATTTATGCTAAAATTTGATTAGTTGTAGCTAGCTGAAAATGTTTAACCGTGTTGGTACATGTTGGTTAGCTACACTTAATTTCAATATTTTCACCTCTTATTGTAACTTTAAATTAGCTCCAATACAAACTTCTTGTTGTAATTCTCTCTTCCTCCTTCAGATCAACACCAGCCCCCTACAGGCTCCTACACCCCCCGCATCAGGGGCACCTCTGGCTCCAACATCAAGATGTCCTCCTCCACCGTGTATCAGAGAGGTGTAGCTATGGGGGGTAACAGTGTCCGGCACACCAGACCTCAGATAGTAATGCAACAAGACAGTGTGGCGCCTAAAAATCAAGGTGAGACCATCAGTGATTGAAAAAAAGGGCTGTTGGTATCACACTCGTTATATCGGCCATTTTTTAGGTTTTGTAGTATCGGTGATTTTAGGGTATCAGTATCGGCAGGTTACTAATAGCTACTAGGTATCAGTACTAATTATGGTATTGGTAGCTACACGCCTAATTTAAAACACTCTTACAAACAATTTAAGGTAAAGTACAATTACCATCTGAAAAATGTCAGCTATTTTTCCAGGTGGTAGCGAGTTTCAAATAGCTAGGTCACTAATTGCTGTATCCCCTCCTTTTAGCTAGCTATAACCAATCTAAGTTATCAAAATTCTGAAAAGAAAACCTAGCTACATGTCCCTAACTTGCTATCTGAATATGGCAAGTTCCAAGTTTAAGGCGCTTCTACATTTTTGAATAACAGGAAAAAAAGTATATAATGATTAAAATAATAGTCATATAATGAATATCATATATATTTTTCTTAAGTCTTCAAAAATGTGGAACCGTCCAATAACTCAGACCATACCCTAGGTGATTGTAAATGTCAATATATTTCCTTTTTTCTGTTAGTAACTTATATATTTTTACAGGTTACGACCATTCCTCTACTGTGTTTGCAGGCTCACAAAGCACATCCTCTACTAACATGCAGGTAAAGACCTTAGCAAGTACACACCGTACAACTTAGTCAAGTGCCCACTGTACAACTTAGTCAAGTACACACCGAGCAATGGCTATAGTAGAATATTGAAAAATTGATTAAGGCATAAGAATTAGGATTCTTTTACTGATGCGGGCACTTCACTCCAAAATTTCTAGTTGAAGTTAAATAGAACAAAAGAGTTTCTTATTAATAGTATCTACAGATGAATTTTGAATAGTTATATCGATAGCTTTTTAACAATTTTATTATTATTGTACGATACTGAAGTATATCATTGTTTTCTCTCTTCAGGTACGAAGTAATAATATTCTGATGAGCCGTAACGTGGTCTCCAACCCTCGTATTCTGAGCGTACCCAGCAATGCCCCAAATAACCCAATGACCGGTAAGTGGAATACTATTTGTATGGGGATTCATTCTTTTTGGTTCTTTAGGAAATTAGTTTTCAATGAATTGTGTTTATTGTAGCTAGATATGATATCGTCTGGGAGATTTATCCCATCACCAAATACACTTTTAAATTGCTACTATTATTCATTAGCTCCAACTTTATGTTATCTACTGAATAATATAGGAAATAGCTAACTGTAATTTGGATTAGTTTTAGTTACTCGCTAAAATATTTTGGGGCATTGGGTAAGTTCCGAGTTATAGGACTTCTTCACATTTTTCGATCATTTGAGAAAATGGTGTATAATAAATTATAATTTAAATTGTTTATAAATTGAATAAACTTTAAATAATAATTCTTATATACTCTTTCCTCATATGATCGAAAATGTGGAACAGTCCGATAACTCGGAACTAACCCTACATGTGATAACATTAATAGTTACATCTCTTAAAAGGAAGGAGAAGGCTCTTATTATAAAATTAAGCACACTCCCTGTCAGTTTTATCCACTATTTATTTCTGTCTCAGGTGTGATAGTAGCCAGTCAACAGAGTGCTGTCACTAACAGTTCCATTGGCCCGGTGTACGTAGTCACTACCAACGCACCCAATAGCGCTATTACTGTCGTTACCAGGACTATGGCACCTCAAGCTGGTGAGAAAGAGACAACTGGTTGATGAATATATTTGGTTTAAGTCCTAGTCGAGTGAATAATGTTGCATTTAACTAGGAATGGGGTGTTTCGAATATTTTAAACATGAAATAGAAATATTTTTGATATAGCTACATTGTATATAAAATGTTGCGCGTAGATTTAAATTATTCAGAAATTTTAGTAGTGTTGGACCTTTCAATTTGGAACTCTACTACAATATTTGTGAAGATAACATATTTATTTAGTAAAAAGATTGAAACAGAAGAACATGTTTCTTCATTCTTTGAAAATTACAGAATCCAAATAGCTATTTGGTGCCTACTTAGCTACTTCAATCATTGAAATGATATTTTTACTTTGCTATTTACATATTCAACCTTCCAACTATTAACTCTGTGCCAATAGAATATTACCAAATAGTTAGTATGAAATTATTGTAGCTACAATAGAAACAATTGTAGCTATACAGTATAGTCAGTAACTATTAAGAGATACAATAATTTTTGTAGTTGATTAGCCTTCCCAACATCCTCGTCTGGGGCGGCCAGGGGTGTCCTAGGTATAATTAGAGTATTGATACAACAGTCAGGTTACTGAGCTAATTAGCTCTCCATGTTCATTGCACTTAAGAATGTTCCTAAATTTTCCCTTCTCTTCCCCAGGTATTACCCAGTCTCAACCCCAGCGAATGGTTGCGATGAACCCTGTGCCCCAAATGGGCATGCGCACTACTTCCGTACACTCGGGAGGTGTGCTCAGAACGGGGGGACTGGGAACAAGGGGTGGAGGACCTATTAGGTGAGTGAGCAAAGTGAAACCTGGACTCCTTATTTTATTTATAGCTATATAAACCACTACTACTCTAGCTGTATAAAAGATGAATTGTAGGTAGGGTTTTCGATCATAATAGAAATAAAACTGGTTACAAAACTTAACTCGTTAGTTTAATAGGTATCAAAGATACATGCAGGTATCAAGGATACCAATTATTCATATAGTTTTTATGACTTTTATCTTACTTATCCGAAAATGTGGTGCCATTCAATAACTAGGATCTTGCCCTATGTTAACGACTCTCCTTTCTTCTCAATATTAATTAAATATTTCAATTCTTTTCTACTCATTAATAGCTATATTATTTATTGACTAGAAGAGATAACGATTCTTTTACCTACCAGTAGCTATTACCCATTGTAAAATAATGAACCTAACCCTCAGATCTACTAACATCATTGGCAGCACCAGAGGGGGCGTCATGTCCAGTGGGGGGTCTACGACCACCCTTAGGGGCGTCAACCATACTGGTACTAGTAATCTGAGGAGTACTCTCAGCACTAGGTATGTACATAACGTGAGGTAAGTCTCAAATTAATGGATGGTTCCAAATGTTCGATCATATAGGAAAGAAAATATATATCTAGCTAATAATATAAATAAAAGTAATAATAATAATTTTATATGATTTTCTTAGCTATATGATCGAAGATGTGGAACCGTGTGATAATTGGTAATATATATACTCAGTAGGTAGTTAATACTTTCTGAAATGTTTGGAATTCTGAGTGTCTGGAATTATACGACAATTAGATACACTACGCTACTCTCAACAACTTCTATTTTAAAAGTGTGTTGTGACTGGAAATAGAACTGAAATATTGTTAGCACAATAGAGTTATGTTGTGTCCTATAAATAGTTTTACTTTCCTGTCGCCATCTTCTGTCATATAAGAAAATATGATATAACTAGTGTACTTTCCCGTTAAAAATGAAGGGTCATCATCAATACCAATTTATTACCAGTTATTAGGTAACTTTTGATGAATTCAATAGAAATTTAAAACTTAACATTTTCTGCATAGCCTTATTTTTTATGTAGATAAAATACATTTAAAAACTGAATAAAAAACAGATGAATTTAAATATTAAGTCATATATTGACGTGCTTACCATAGTTACATTCTTCATGTTTAATACCCGTCGTGTAAAAGCGGACACCAAACAAATAAATATATAAATAAATAAATAAACACACTACGGGTATTATTAGTATAGATAGTTTTTCACAAATCTTATATTCTACTACTGTATTTGCCTGTTAAAAATAACGGGTCTTCAATAGTAATTTATTACCGGTTGTTAGGTCATTTTCAGTGAACTCAAATAAAATTTATTTTTCTGCATAAACTGAAATTTTTTCATATATATTCCCGTGCGTATCATAGTTACATTCTTCATGCTTAAAACCCGTCGAGTAAAAGCGGACACCAAATAAATAAACACACTAAGGAAAATATTAGTATAGATAATTATTGTGTAATTTAATTGGATACGAATCATGGATACAAATCTAAATTATATAATTACTATACAGTATACTTTGACCAAAGATGTGAAAGCGGCTAATAATTTACCCTGCATAATACAAAGTAAAAATTTCAAACACTAATTGTCTACCATACCTTTCATCCACAGAGGAGTCACGAGAGGTGGTGTTCGGTCCACGGTGCAGACTGTGCGTGTTGCCCCTGGCTCAGTGCGCAGCGTCTCCTCCAGTGCTGGCAAGAGTAACGTCATAGTGATGCATAAGGGCACACCCAGCAGTAGTGCCACCACCAACAGACATCAGAGTCTCAGCATGACTAGGGTGAGGAAAAGGGCACATGATTGGTTATCAAATAACTACTTTTTTTAAACCAGAAAAATAGCCAATGTAAATTTCTGAGTTATCGGACGGTTCCACATTTGGAACCAGACGAAAATGTGGAACCAGGCGATAACGTGGAACTTACCCTACATGATTGAAACCATAACCTTTTATAAAACATGAGTAGGCTTTATATGCATTGTCTAATAAAGCTTGAAATAACTACAGATTTAGGGTGTAAGTTACAAATTATCGTTCAGTTTCACCTCTTGCCCGACTGACCAATAATTCATAACTTACCCTACCTCTAATGCAGCAATGTAAAGTGTTACCATTTCTAAAACTAGTTCTGGACCTGTTCAATATTACCAAATTTGTGGAAAATGATTTTATTTAATCCCCCTTTCTCTCTTACCAGGATTTATCCACCAAAATCACCATTGGCAAGAGTACCACCCCAAAGATACTCAGCGGTGGTGCCGGGGGAACCATTCTCCGCACCACTCCCTCTCAGTCAGTATTGCGAGCATCTCTCACTGTACCAACCCAATCTAATGGTAAATACATTCATTCTTTTCCTTAGCCATAACTAGTAAAAAGAATGCTCTGATATACGATTCTTACAATTTGACAAACATCAAAATCTTGTCTATTCATGTTAAAACGTGTCTCAACAAATTGAAACATGTTCTAATAAGTTCAAACAGGTCTCAACAAGTTCAAACATTTCTCAACAAGTTCAAACTTGTTCTAACAAGTTCAAACATGTTCTAACAAGTTCAAACATGTTCTAACAAGTTCAAACATGTTCTAACAAGTTCAAACATGTTCTAACAAGTTCAAACATGTTCTAACAAGTTCAAACATGTTCTAACAAGTTCAAACATGTCTCAACAAGTTCAAACATGTTCTAACAATTACAAAATGTTTAGAAAGTTCTAACTCGTTCAATTTAGTAATGTTTATATTTGCTTAGACATTTAGCAATGTTTCTCTCTGCAGTTCCCTCTTTCCACCGGATCACCTCAGTACCTACCTTGAAACAAGCAGTACCAGCCATGGTGATGAAGGACACCAAGCACCAAGCTACTCTCAGTGCTGAGAGTACTATTCACAGTGCTAGTGAGTAACTACTCATGGAGTGAGTTATGAGTTAGTAGACAGTTTCTAATTTTCAATCATGGAGGAAAAACATATGCAATTAAAATAACTGTTTAATTCGTTAAATTATTTTTTATTTCCTTATATGATCGAGGATGTGGAACTGTCCAATAATTCATATCCTCCCCTATAGCTACCTGTTAGAAAAAAATATTAAATAGTTTGTCAGATTTAGTGTGAATGACTTTGTGGAAAAGTTCCTCAGTTTATTTCTCAGTCATTTTCAATGTATTTTTTTTTTCATTTTAAACTGTTCAGCTAACTACTTTTCTTTTTTACCAACAAATATAATACCAATTATTGATTTCATTACCAATCAAATATAAGAAGTGTAACTTGATCAAAATAAAACTTCAACCATATAAGAAAAACGGTGTAGAAACCCCTTTGATTATAGCAGTACCTCATAACCAATATATTAGGTAGCTTATCTGTTTTTAATTTTCCAAAATATATTTTTTTATGTCTATTTATTTTTTTTAGTCCCTCGTATTTATTTGTTTTTGACGTCAGGTATATGGCCTTTATGTCCTAAACAGTCGTTAAATTACATTAATCTTTTATATTAATCACACTAAATAAATCACTTGTATTAATCACTAAATTAATCACTTGCATTAATTAGTTGCTTTCTTCCAGCAGGAGAAATGAGCATAAAAATGAAGGGGAGAAGTCAGTCCCTGACAGAAGTGACTATGAAGGCCCCTTCTCAAGAGGGGAAGGCAGAAATATTCACCTCGGGGGTACTACCCCAGGAGAACACAGACCCCAACAGTAGGGAAGATTCACCCTCTATCTTGAGGTTAGAATTCTTAGGGTATAGTATGTAACCTCTATCAAGAATTAGAAGTTATAGTATCTATCGATAATTAGAAGTTATAGTATCTATCTAACCTCTATCAATAATTAGAAGTTGTGTACTAAAGTCCATTTTAACCTTTAGGCAACAAGAATTAGAAATTATGTTTATATGTTCAAATGACGCACTTGTACAGATAGCTATGTTTGATATTAAAGTATATATGTAAATAAATCTAGGAATACTACACTTTTACTTTATTTTTTACCGTAATATCAAATGAAAAAACCACTAGTTTCAATTGGAAGGCCTCCACCCCAGGGGCTCTATCCTGAAGCTGTCTGTGGTGAATGAAAGAGAAAGGTGTGGCGTTCATTAGGCCCAGAACTGTTGTAATTTGGATTATTAATTGTCTTTCTTTCAATTTTACCATGTTTATCATTTTTTTGATGCTACTTGCAGTTTTAGAGGATAGCGCTAGGGTTATGCTCTTCAACTACGAGGTCTTAGATTTTATATTAGGTAGGCTCGTAAGCTTCATTTACTATCACCTCTTCATTTTCCTCTTCCATCTGTGAGTGTAGCCACAAGTATTTGTAAGACCAGAGCTGGAAAGTGACTGCATTCTCTGAGTAGCTTTTCTGCATCCATGAATCTCCTCACTGACATGATAGGTGACTTTGTTCATGGAGCCACTTTCCTTTCAGACTGCTTCTTCTAGTCCCTTCTATTTACTTTTACTATAGCGATTGGACCCAGGTTTGTTAACGCAGACTTTAAACCCCGATAAAAAAATAATCTCAAAAATTGTAGGAAGTATGATATTCGAATAAAAAACTTATGGAAAATATGATTAGTTAGCTATAAGTTAAGGAGATCCAATTCCTATTATATCTCTTCAACTCCACTTGCAATTAGGATGACAGATTAAGGTGCATTTACGTGGAACAATAAATCAACTTCTTACTACCTTGCTATATTCAAAGATATTATACTGCAGTAAGATACACCACTCTCAGAAATTTCTATTTTAATAAAAGCCATCTGGATTTGAAAGTTGGAACTAGAGCAACCACAACGTTTGATCAAAGTTTCAGTGTTCAAGCAGAAGTTATACTGGATCAACATAAAAGTTTTTCTCTGAAATCTAATCATTTTTTTAATATTGAAAGCTAGTTTCAGTTAAACACTGAAACTTTCAATGTTTTGATCAACTCCAAAATGTTGTTTGTTTCTAATCCAGAAAGCACCACAACGCACTTTTGAAACAGCAATTTGGGAGAGGTGGATCTTACTGCAATATAATAATTTTGCTATAACCATTGGTAAGCAGACTGACTGTGTAGGTCTCTTATCCATGGGTAAGCAGACTGACTGTGTAAGTCTCTTATCCATGGGTAAGCAGACTAACTGTGTAGGTCTCTTATCCATTGGTAAGCAGACTGGCTTTGTAAGTCTCTTATCCATGGGTATGCAGACTAACTGTGTAGGTATCTTATCCATGGGTAAGCAGACTGGCTGTTGGTCTCTTATCCATTGGTAAGCAGACTGACTGTGTAAGTCTCTTATCCATGGGTAAGCAGACTGACTGTGTAGGTCTCTTATCCATTGGTAAGCAGACTGGCTTTGTAAGTCTCTTATCCATGGGTAAGCAGACTAGCTGTTTAGGTCTCTTATCCATTGGTAAGCAGACTGGCTTTGTAAGTCTCTTATCCATGGGTAAGCAGACTAGCTGTGTAGGTCTCTTATCCATGGGTATGCAGACTAACTGTGTAGGTATCTTATCCATGGGTAAGCAGACTGGCTGTTGGTCTCTTATCCATGGGTAAGCAGACTGACTGTGCAGGTCTCTTATCTATGGGTAAGCAGACTGACTGTGTAGGTCTCTTATCCATGGGTGTCTATCTTGACATCCATGCGCTTGGTCGACACTGTTACCTGTGTAGCCGAGTAGTCGACCTAGGGCATGGAGCGTACTTCCGTCCCCTCTTCTACGTCACTTAGTTGTTTATTATAATAAATAATAGCTAATAGTTATTTGCCACTTGAATTAAGTATGAAAACCAGTTTGCTGAACTATAAAGATAGATAATAAAAAATAAGGTTAATATTAATAAAAAATATGGATAATGTTAACACAAATAAAAAATAAGGTTAAGATTAACACTAATAAAATGTATGGATGAGGTTAACAGTAGTAAAAAATATGATTATAACACTCTAATAAGAAATACCTTTAACACATTATTGAAAAAATAGCATGCTATAAAGAAATACAGTTAGTTAGTTAATATATAAAGTAAAACACTAATAAATCACTGCAGTTATCATAGTACTTTTTCTAGAAATTCTCATATTGATTGAAATGTCTCTTCCCCCACTCACCCAATATTTCCCCCAGGTCTTCTCCAGTGGATGGCGTCACTCCCCCTGACAAGTCTCTTCCCCCGGAGTGGGTGTGCCTGGAGGAGAGTTCTTCAGACCCCCTGCCTGAGACAGGGGACATCACAGTCACTGATGCAGCTGGTAGTGAACTGCCTGAGGGGCAGGTGCAAGTCATAGGTGAGGGGTTATGAAATCATCGGCCCCTGCATCTCTTGTGTTCAGATTTGGCCATAGCTACTTTAAAATTTGGATTTTTGTAGATACAGCTTCAGGTTCTTATTAATGAAAAGAAAAAAACAACAATTGAATCGTAATATTACTAGATATAATATAGCTACTCTTATTTCTTTTGCTAGTCTTCTTGATAATAATTTAGAATTTAACAGGACATAGGTTACATTTCGATTGTATTTATTATATTAGTTGTCTGATATTTATCAGGCTCGTTGTTTAAAGTACTTCCATAGATTAACATTCAGTATTTAATTTCTCTTCCTACAGAGGAAGCAATGGAAGTGTTCTGCCAGGGGGACAAGGAAAGTGCTCGCTGCCTGCTGCTCAAAGCTGGCATCACTTTGCTAGACTCTTCTCCCAATGCTAGTGCTGTGGTGGAGAGCCAGGTTAGAGGATAGCCTAGCAAAGTTACCTAGCACACTCACTAGCAAAGTTACCTAGCAAATGAATTTAGAAACTGTTCATTCATGTAGCTAACTACTATATATTTGTATATAAAAATTATAATTTTATAAATATAATTAGTTTAATATAAACTGTTGAATATATTTCCTTTTTTACCTTCGCAAATTGCAAAAGGTAGCTAATTTTTTGGTGGCATTTATTTATTTGTCATCTTTTTATTCGCATGAATAAAAAAGTATTCAACCAAATTGCCTGAAACTTGATGGAACAATTGGTCAATAACCAGGAACCAACTGATAAAATTGTGGGAGCGATCCGGTTAAAGGTCAAGGTCATTTATAACTCAATATCTCAAAAAAATATTCTACCAAATTGCCTGAAATTTGGCGGTGGAACGATTGGTCAATAACCAGGAAACATCTGATAAAATTGTGGGAGTGATCCGGTTAAAATTTGGTGGGACGATTGGTCATAATACAGGCACCTTCTGATTAGATTTTGGGGGCGTACGGGTTGGTAAAAAGTCAATGTCATTTTTAACTTGAGGCAAATTATTGGATGGTCAAGGTCATTTATAAGCTGCGGCGAAGGTATGCGCTCTATGTGTGCCCGTCATCTAGTTTAAATAATATTTTATCTCCAAAACGAGTATGGTACGCCAGTGTTAATGGAAGTAAAGAGTCATGTGGTGGTCTATTGGACTTACAGCCATCTTTTATAGTCTTAAATTAGCCGACAACTGTGAACATGATGAATTGTAGTTAAAAATGGTACAACGGCCATCTTATGCACTAAAATGAGCCTTTATAGAAAACAGTGACTGTACTTTTCTTATGTTAAGAGAACTTACAAAGGTTCCATCACCGATTTAATAAAACCTTTAGCGGCAATTGTTGTCTATAAAGACTCATTGTTTGATGATACATAGACTGGCTGACCGTTGTAACAGCTTTACCTGTAGCTATAGTATGTGATTCCTTCAGTGAAATTGTTGCTCTAATAAAGCACTGTCACCTGCAGGTATCACAATTGAAATAACGGTTTGAAATGTTACAGTATATATTTATTCTTATGTGACCGTAAATTGGGGAACTGTCTGATAACACTTCACTTACCCTATTCACAATTTTCCCCACTGTACAGAGTTCCTCTGAAGAAGTGTCAGACAGCAACACCACCCCTCAGACCTACTCTCTCGTGACCTCTGAGGAGAGTATTCAGAACGAGTCTGCAGAGGAGGCTGGTGGAGAGGCCAAAGAGGAGTTCAGGGAGGAGCAGGATGAGGACCTGGGCAGTAGTCGTATAAGGGTGCAGGGAGAGGCAGAGAGCATTGATGTTATCAACCCTGTTAGCGAGTTCTTCTTCAGTTCCGAGAGTGCTGAGGGTAAGTCGATAACGGAATAAACTATCGGTAAAAGTCTAGTTACGATATAGTTGATCCAGTCATCAGAAACCCGAGTAGAAAAAATATACGAACAAGAGATACTCTAATAATAATGAAATCAGTATATCAAATAATGCAATATGATTTACTTCTTTTCAAATAGCTAGATATTGAATATTAAATAAACTATAATATATATAGCTAGTTGTTTTACACCAATATATTTGCCTATATTCAAAATAATATTAAAAAATTCATATGTATCTCTGTTTTTTATGATTTTTTTCTTACCAACTATGTATATTCTCTTCTTTTGCAGAATCTTCCAAAGATGTGAGTGAAGACACAACAGATGAGTGAACTTCAGTCACATCTTTAGAGTAATTCGCTCTTGAGAGTTGAGAGTAACTCCTTTCTCCTCTTGAGAGTTGAGAATAACTCCTCTCTCCTCTTGAGAGTAACTCCTCTTGAGAGTAACTCCTCTCGAGAGTTGAGAGTAACTCCTCTCTCCTATTGAGAGTTGAGAGTAACTCCTCTCTTCTCTTGAGAGTAACTCCCCTCTCCTCTTGAGAGTAACTTCCCTACCTTCACCGTACAAATACATTTCATTTAAATTAAAACTATAGCTAGTTAAGTTTGAAGCCACTTTGTAATAGGTTATATACTTCATCATCCTAGCTTCATTATAAACTATTAGATAATTTTAAGTTTCTATAATGAAGTATGTACCTCTGTATTCTCTATCTGCAATAGCTAGAATTATCATTGGATGATGAACTGTTGTAATTTGGAATATGAATTGTTCAATTGTTAGTGTTTTTTTTTATTTGATTAATGTGGCTCAAAGATTTGTTTATTATTAAATTTTAACTATTCATTTACGAGCCATTTTTCTACAAGACTTCTTCTTTGAAATCTTTTGTTTTAAACACCTTTTAACGTTGATTGGACATGAAACATAAGAGTTCTATTTTCTATAGTTATTTATTTTTTAATACGGTCATTAGTATGTAGCTTTGTTCTCGGAGTAGCTTTTCTGCATCCATATACACTGTTTCTGTTCATAGAATTATTCTGTCTGCCTTCTTCCTCGAAGTCCCTTGTATTTAGCTGTACTAAATGTTAATTTATTTTTATTATTGTAATTCGTGAATTATTTTTCTTTTCTACTTGAAACGTGACAATTGTGAATAATGTATAGGTAGTTATATTTTAATAACTAGATATAAAGTAGATGTAAGTAATGTATGTTTTAGATATTCAATTAAAATCTAGAAATATCCACATGGTTTTCAATTGAATTATTGTAATGAAAGCTTTATTTAGTAAAGCTAATTACAACCAGTGACTCTACCCAGTGACTGTATAATTGAGATAAATTGACACTGTTCGCGTCCCTAAATGGTGAAGGAAGTTATTTAGCTAATTAATTACGAAGGGAATACTTGATCAATTTCTTCTCTATTAACTGTGATATATTATATAAGCTTAGCTCTACAAAGTTTAAAGAATTTCTAGAGAAATTTTTATTTAAAGGAGTGTTTCGTGCCCGGTTGGACCACACTGCTTTCGGGTGTAGGATACATTACATTGCATGCAAAGAGAGATAAGGACACCATTAAACGTTCACGTTACATGTTCTACAAAAGGAAAACGGACTTTTCGCCGCCTAATTTTTTTTTAATTTGAACTCTGGAAGACAATTGAAATATTCTAAGTAGTTTATGATATAAATAGTTTTGACCAATAAATCCATTGCAGTGAAATTATAAACCAAAGTCTGTCGTCGCAACTAGCCATTTATATATTTAAAAAAAATGTAAACATTGTTGCACATGGAAATTGGTCACTTACCAACTCCTTGAACTAAACCTGTTTTGTAATTACTTTTTTGATAATTACTAATTAGTTTTCATTGGAGATATTTAGATAAAATTTACGACATTAAATCTAAATCGTCCTAAAAATCTGACAACTTTAAATGTCTTGATTGAAGGACTAACTTTTATTTTTTTATAATAATGGTTAATCCATTGTAAGTTCTTTAAGGTATAAATATGCATAATAGATAAAATACACTATAGAAAGAGGCCAATATTAAGTGTAAAAGGTAAAATCTATAGTAGGCAATAAATTCTGTAATATATTAATTGTCAAATTAATAAACTACAATTAAATTTATTAGTGTTCTGGAAAAGTATTTCACTCAGTTACGTGTGAGGAAATGCTCTACACATTCAGGTCACACATGTCCAACAATACACCAACACAGGACCTCACACACTCACTGGAGCACTCATGGATTCACCCGCTCACAGGAGGTCATTGTCTTCCTCATGGATATCTGTTCAATCTAAGCCCACACGTACCTCTAATGGATGTACCCAGTCGGATCAATTTTGACCCCGAACTGTTGTAATTTGGATCATAGAATATGTGTGTTGAGAAGAATGAGACATGGTAATATTGTTTTTAATTGAAATTATTGCAAGTCTCAACATCTGAATCACTAACAATTAAAATTTTGAAGAAAATGAATTTAAAATATTTCCCCTGACAATGTAAGGACATAGCTACGCTCTTTCATTTATGGTTTAAATATAGTGATGAAGTTATAAGTGATTTGATCCTAAAGAACAACGATCCAACCCTAGGTATAGAGCTCAACTTTGTCTCTGATATTAACCATATCGACCCTAATCTATTTATAACAAGTAAATCATGCTATTTTTTGCCTTTGTTTTCAGATTATTTGAGGTAATATTATCAATC
The DNA here is from genome assembly GCA_947561585.1 of Caprella mutica. Taxonomy (NCBI): domain Eukaryota; kingdom Metazoa; phylum Arthropoda; class Malacostraca; order Amphipoda; family Caprellidae; genus Caprella; species Caprella mutica. Next base: position 2,007 of record CANNZV010003912.1, on the reverse strand, counting down.
CAGTCTCAAAAAGATTTCCGTACAAAATTGTATCAATTTTATCGCTGTATCCAAAAATAAGGATTCGATAAATAATATTAGATTATAAATTATAGAGAATTTATTAATTACTACAATGATAAATATATTTCGAGCTTCAGTTTAACATTGCATAGGAATTTCACGAAAATTGCAATTATATTAATAGCCAAATAAATACTAATTATCATAATACATAATTAGAGATTATAGAAATCTTTTTTCAGTGCACTCCGCTTTATTTGATCATCACATATAGCAACCAGTCGCTTTATACGACCAGACAGAATGTGGGTCATAAAAAGTGAATTTATAAATAGCAATTTACAGTGAATATATTTTATCGTGTCAGAAGATTGAGTGCATCTGGGAGGTGTGTACTAGACACAGTCGGTACATCTTGCCGAGAAAAGGACTCTCCAATTCATTGCCATTTCCAAACTGCACCGCTACCAGTCTTGTGGGACTTTGTGTTAGCCTTTCTGCTGGGGTAGTAGCCTGCAGTTTCTGTGTACCTTTGGTCTGGAAGATGGAGGGGGGGGGGTTAGTGCTGGGAGCAAAGATATTATACTACAACAAGATACACCACTCTCGACAATTTCTGTTTTAAAAAGCGCCATCTGGATTTGAAAGCGGGGACCAGAGAAACAACAACATTTGGTGTTGATCATCTCTTTGTTTCTATTTTTTTTAGCTTTATCTATTCCACCGATGTAAAGCTTATTTTCCAGTAAAATAATCTTCATTCATGAAAGAAATAAGAGTTAAAATATAATTGAAAAACCAAATGTTGTTGTCTCTCTAGTTCCCGCTTTCAAATCCAGATGGCGCTTTTTCAAACAGAATAATGAACTACTCTTTATAGTGAACAAATTTTCTTTAGGCAACCATGAATGGCCATCAGTTTTTGAAAATTAATAGCCATTTTATGGCAGACTAAAGAGAATTTGTTAACTATAGAGTGTGATTCTTTACTCAGGACTGTAATGAAATTCATAACAGGATTTCATTTTAATAGCCTTCGTTATTAGTTTTTATAAATTATATTTCTCGTTAAATTTTTTACGTGTATTTTCAGTGATATTGAACTTTTTTCAATCATTATTGATGACTTTACTGTACTAAACATCTGACTCATACTGGAGTAAGTTACGAATTATCGGTCAGTTTCACATCTTCGGTCATATAAGAAAAAACAATATAATAATTATTCAATTTTCATTGGTATCCATGCAGGTACCAATAAAAATATGATAATAATTATAATATCGTTTTTTCTTATATGACCGAAGATGTGAAACTGACCGATAATTCTTAACTTACCCTACTCATCAGCTGTTGCCGGGGGTTTAACCTGTAAAAATACTCACCAATACAGCCAGTCTTTATGGTAGTGATGAGAGTGGCAGTAGTCTGAGAGGCTGAGATGACAGTAGTTACTGCATTTACTGTCGTGGTGGTGGTCTGACGGTACAGAAAGTAAAAGCTAATTTTAAAATAGCGGATAATTATTGAAAAGAAAATTTTAGAAAATGCATCAGATTTAAAAAAGGCGTTAGTAGCTAATTATTTATTTCAACTGAAAACTGGGAAAATCATCGCCTTTAATTAATCATAATATATCACCGTGGTTGAAGTGGTGAAGAGAGTTTGGGTTGAGGTGGTGGTGGTTGTGGTGGTGGAGACTCCGTGGTAACCACCATTATTGTGGTTTGAGGTCTGATAACCACCGTTGCTATGGTAACCACCGTTGTTATGGTGACCATTTTTATAGGTTGTAATGGTACTAGTCAGAGTGGTCGTGGTAGAGAACACCTTAGGGAAAATGAAGTGAAAAAGTATTAGTGCCGTATGTAAAATGGGAATACAGCAGAATTCCTCTACAGATTGGTTCCTTCATAAGTCAAAACCACTTCATATCTCGGGTGCACTAGATAGTTTTTTATCATTAAAATATTAGAAAAATATGGTCATTGAGGGGTAACTATG